>KV005035.1:27682-94567 GCA_001598015.1 Dorcoceras hygrometricum
TTTTTTTTTTTCATACATATTTTGACTCTGTATTATTTATTTTCAAACAAAACAATTTTAAATATTTATTTCATCAATTAAATTTAAATTTTTATATCTTTATCAATCAAATCATTATATAAATTATAATATTATTTTTCATCTTTTTATTATTAATAATATTTCCAAAGATGAAAAATATAATCTAACATGTTATCTTAAATTTAATCAATAAAAACTTACAACTCATATCAATCTCAATTTTTATTAATCAAATCCTACCATATCATCTATGATGTTGATGATGATGTTGATGATGATTATGATGATGATGATAATAATAATAATAATAATAATAATAATACATTTGATATTTATTAAAATTGATTACGAGAGATACCTCTTCCTCAATTTAGATATTTGGTATCAATTTTGTTTACAATGTGGAAAAAATCCCAAAAATCACGATCCAATCCGAACCCCGACCCACTATCGACCCGTAAAATCTCGTCCCGAATTTTTTTCGAATTCCCTACCGGAGTATCGGGAATGGGATCGAATGTTTTTCGCTATCCCGATGGGATTCCCGATCCGACCCGAAATATATTAAAATAATAAAAAAATAATTTTTTAATATAAAAAAATATTTTTTAATATAAAAAATTAGAAATTTTTTTTTTATTATCTGTCAAAATAAATAATAGTAAAATATATTTTTCAATATTTTTAACTTTTTATATGTCATTCTTTTTGTATCAAAATAAGTTAGTTTCTACAACATGTGATTTGTTTTAATTGAAATGTATATATTTAATTTAGTCAATGATGTTAATGAAGAGTAATATAGTTCAGTAATTTATGAATTGAGTAAGTTGGTGCAATGATGCTTGATATTTTTTATATTTTTATAATGGTAAATTGGTGCTTTGTATATATTTTAGATGTTATTTATGCAAAGTATTATTATATAACATATGTTGGTTATATGCGATATGTTTGTTAGACGTATGTGTTTAAGCTGATGAGTAGCAGTGGAATGATAGAATCAGTTGAGAGTGAGAAGGTTCTGCTGTTGTTGGAGAATGGTGTTAGATTGCATACCACGGTGTACATGAGGCATGGTTCTATTGATTAACACGCGTTTTTTTGTTTAGTTCTGTGTTTCTTGATTTAACTCTTTTTGGGCATGCGCCTCAATTATTTTATGAAGTCCCTGTTGGTAAAATCATCGTGTAGTCATCTCCTTCGTATCTAATGCATATCATTTTTGGACAACTGTGGATCTTTCTTTTCATAAACACGTTTTGTTCTTGGGCCATTTTGCTTATCTTGGGGACAAAATTGCACATGCAAAGTTGAAGAGTGATGGGACGTCCCCAACTAGATAAAAATGCTGCAGTACCCCAACCTATATTTTGTAATTGGGTCGACATTTTGATTTACCATTGCGATGCTCGAAGCTTTTGTATGAAACAAACTTTATGAGTAAAGATTCATTAATATTTGTTATGATACTATAAGTTGAGCAAGTGCAATGCTTGAGCAGATTTGAAAGTTTAACGGAGAAAATTTGTGGTTTTTAAAATTGTACTTATTCGGGATGTCGGGACCCGACCCTACGGGATCCCGAAAATACGGGATCCCGAATATTCGGGTACCTTTTAATAAACACGTTTTGTTCTTGGGCCATTTTGCTTATCTTGGGGACAAAATTGCACATGCAAAGTTGAAGAGTGATGGGACGTCCCCAACTAGATAAAAATGCTGCAGTACCCCAACCTATATTTTGTAATTGGGTCGACATTTTGATTTACCATTGCGATGCTCGAAGCTTTTGTATGAAACAAACTTTATGAGTAAAGATTCATTAATATTTGTTATGATACTATAAGTTGAGCAAGTGCAATGCTTGAGCAGATTTGAAAGTTTAACGGAGAAAATTTGTTGTTTTTGAAATTGTACTTATTCGGATGTCGGGACCCGACCCTACGGGATCTCGAAAATACGGGATCCCGAATATTCGGGTCCCGATATTTTCGGGTACGGGATCGGGATAAAAAATTAATTCCCAAATTTTATCGGGATGGGAATCGGGGAAGGGGGTTACGGGACGGGACCCTACCCGATTCCACCCCTATAAAATACTATAAAGGGCAGCAGTACATATTCTATTAAATTTTATCAGCATTTTACTATTATTCCATTATTTAATAATTATGATATACGGGAGTGTTCATATTCACGCAATATAGCATTAGATGATAAATTTGTAATGATATGAACTTTGAGCTTACAAGCAATGGAATAAGTCTATATTAAGGCCAGTAATTTACAACTATGAGACTCATTTAGTCATCTCACACATAAGAAAGTGTTTCAAAATCTAAATTTTATAAGATATTTTTATTTTTTCCCTTATTTGATGAAGATTCTAATACTTAAATAAGTAAATTAAATAGGTGTAAATTGGTAAAAATACAGAAATTAATACTAAAGATGGAAGTTTGGAATATATAATTTGGACAGATGAGAAAGAAAAAAATAGGATAAATAAATGAGAGGGGGGGAAGTATTTGACATTATATAGAGGTAGGAAATGATTATTAAGAAATCCCTGACATTTAGTTATCAAAATAATGAATTTGGATACATGACATGCCCTTTGTATGTAGTAGATGTAAAAGTTGCAAGTGATAATGACTACTTAACCATAGAATTAAAATAATTACTAATTTAGTAAGGAATTTGTCTTGATGGCGATGGTCTACTATTAGTGGATTAAGTTAACTTAATCAGCATGCCAAAAGTTTTGCCCTAAATGACACTACAACAAATGGGAAGTGCTACTACCCACCTTTTCTACATCTTTCATTTACGTGGTCTCGTCTCTCAATTCATTTGCCTCAAGTTTTTTCTAAATATTTTTTGAAAATGAGATAATGTATATTTGAAAATCGAAGTGATGTGATTATATGGTATTATCCTTATATTTTTAATCAAATACTTTTTTGAATATCAGATCTATGAATTTAGGAATTCTTTTCACATTTAATTTGAATGACGACAGATCTCGTATATCTAGGCTGAATGTGCCTTGAACATGAAGTGTGAACTTGGGACTTAATCTCATCCAAAGCTTTGGACTCCTTTTCTACTTTTCTATATTTTTTTCCATGAAAAGCTTATTTAAGCTGTCGAGTCTAAATTCTTTTGTCCCTCCGCACACGCACGTCTCAGTCTATGTTTTTATTAAATTTTAAAATAATTTAGATGATTATATTATACTATATATAGATGACAAAAATATAATATAAAAAGGGGAAATAATCTAATTTTCCCGATTGGGACGTTAGATATATGGCACGGCATCGCCAATCAACCAAGAGGCATGTGGCTATTTATGACATTGTACATGTGTGCACGTCATGTGTGCCTAAGCTTCTGCCATGTATAATATTTTTCAGGGTGGAAGCATCCATTTTATAATAAACTTTATGTAAATAATCAAATATATTCTCAATTTTATGCGATTGATCGAGCTTAAATTGTCAAAAATTTAAAGCCCAATAATATATAAGTTTTAGTATATTCAACAATCACTCTTAGTTAACAATTCCTTTTTTCAAAAAATTATGTAACCCAATTATTTGACAATATTAATATTTAGCAGACATCATTTGGAAAATTTTGTTGGCAGTGCCGAGTGAATTCAGTTATGTCACCAAATTTGAATCTCAGTTATTTTATCTAACCACTTTACATGGTACATAAACCAAGCTTCATCCCCCACATGCACGTGCGAGTTGGTATGACTGGGATGATGTGGGAATAACTTCCCCGGCTTCACGGGTTCGATTATCGTGTGGAGCATATTATCCACTAAAATATTATGGGGTTATGCTCTGGAAATTAGTCCGTTATATGGATCCTCTCCCTCGGACCCCTGCCTACTCATGCATATCCCTCGATTTACCACATGTATGGACCAAGAGGCATCTGACTTATACAGATATTAACCCATTAATAGATTAACTTTCTCTTGAACCAAGCTTTATGTCTCAATTTCTCGTAATAATTATTACTCCAATGTAATAATTGAACCAATTTATGGATATCCTACATTCGTACTATCAAGAAACTTTAGATTGTTTAAAAAGAAAATTGAGAGGAAAATACTTCAAAATCTACTTCAATGAGTAATGTAATATAACACTAGCAACTAATTGCTAAATAATTCTATGAATTGGACATGTAAATTTTCCTACAGTGGAAATGCTAAAATCTTGAGGCACAGATTGTCTCGGCCTCTGTTTTCTACACACAAACACTAGAAAGAAAAAGGAATCTTATCGCTTACCTCAGCGAAGTACAGACAAAAGTAAGCCTGCCTCGCAGTTATTCAATTCCGTCACGGATTTGGCACCCCTTGCGCATGTTAGTATATAGCACCGGATGTTCTGCGTGGCTCAAACTGCATAGAGCAGCACCCAGCTGAAGAAGAAGAAGAAGATAATTGTGTTTTAAGGCAAAAAGATTTAATCTTTTGCTCAACAGTTGCTTAATATCTTTGATTCGACACAAAGTAATGCGAAGTTTGAAAGGAAAACCAACGTGAGTGAATCAAGAAACCAAGTAGGATTAACCATTAATCCGACGTTTGTGTTTAAAAATAATAATCAGGGTAGTTGGAAACATAGGAATATAATATGTTCATGAGAAGTGGAATGGCGGGGGTGGCGGTGGCGTTGCTTGTCGTTTTGTCGTTAACGGCGCGGTGTTGCTTTGGCGCCAATGTGACGTACGATCATCGGGCGATCGTGATCGACGGCCAGAGGAAGGTTTTTATCTCCGGTTCGATTCATTACGCGCGCAGCACTCCTGAAGTCAGTACATATATTTTCACAATTTTCACACCCCAGAAATCTACATAAAATCCGTTTATCTAATGGGTTTTACATGAAAAATTCGTGTGTAGATGTGGCCGGATTTGATTCAGAAATCGAAGGATGGAGGATTGGATGTCATCCAAACTTACATTTTCTGGAATCTGCATGAAGAAGTTCGGGGCCAGGTGATTGTCTGATTATTTTATTTTATCTTATTTTTGGAAAGTTTTTGCTTCATGTGACTGTTCTTTACTTCCTTTCTGGGTTTGTTTGCTTGTGGAGGAAAGGGAAAGTGAAAAGGGAGAAAGGAAAAAAAAAAAAAAAGCAAGATTGCTGCCAGTCACTTTTCCTGCTTACTGTTCCCAAAAATGTTAAAAAAAAAAACTTTTATGGACAAAATATTATCTTTTGATCAAGAAAGTATCTGTTTTGCTGGATTTTAAAAGAATGCTGATTTGTGGAGGAATTTTGCAGTATGATTTTGAAGGAAGAAAGGATGTGGTGAAATTTGTGAAGTTGGTCGGGGAGGCTGGATTATTGGTTCATCTTCGTATCGGACCATATGCTTGCGCAGAGTGGAACTATGGGCAAGTATCTCCTTTCTTTGCTATTTATCGATTGAATTGGACCATAATCTTGCTATTTTTATGTTCTTTTTATTGGATTCTTTTTATTGAAATCGTGAAAATGGGCATAACTGAGAATTTTTGCTAATATCAGTGGATTTCCCCTTTGGTTGCATTTCATACCTGGGATCGAGTTTCGAACTGATAATGAACCATTCAAGGTCAAATTGCCAATTCTTGAACCTTTTCTTTATTTTAACAATTGGAGGTTTGCACTATATTACATGATTTATTTTTTTTTAGGCCGAAATGAAACGATTCACAGCCAAGATTGTGGACTTGATGAAGGGAGAAGAGCTTTATGCATCCCAAGGAGGGCCAATCATACTATCTCAGGTATTTTTTGCATTGAAACAGGATGTTTTTTAACTAGCTGATTGAATAATAATTGTAATGAAAATTGGATACCCACTTCCAGATTGAAAATGAGTATGGAAATGTCCAGTCTGGTTATGGTAGTGGTGCTGCGCCTTACGTCAAATGGGCTGCATCTATGGCTGTGTCCTTGGGAACAGGGGTGCCCTGGGTTATGTGCCAGCAAAGTGATGCTCCTGATCCTATCGTAAGTTTCTACTGATTTTCTCTAAATTTATTCAATTTTGAAATGAATAGAGTGGCTGCTCAATTTCTTGTAGAGTGCTGGTGACGAGTTCTCAGCTTTTTTTTTTATGTATATGTTTTAGAACTTACAAGTTCCCTCACCAAAATTCATTTTGATATCGCAACAATCTCGTCCTGTCTCCTCCCTCCGTTTCCTGGACTTCCTACATTGTCGCTGATTGAGTCCTCTATTTTTTGTCTTAAAATGACTGCAGATCAATACCTGCAATGGGTTTTATTGTGATCAATTCACCCCAAATTCTAATAAAAAGCCAAAAATGTGGACAGAGAACTGGAGTGGGTGGTAGGTCGTTTTTTTCGTTTCTTTTTCATGGTCGTTAACACCTGCTAGTTCTTATCTTTAACAGCCTGTGATTTATCTAACCAGGTTCTCTTCATTTGGCGATCCTGTGCCATACAGACCGACAGAAGACCTTGCTTTCTCTGTTGCACGTTTCTACCAGCTCGGTGGAACCTTCCAGAACTATTACATGGTGCTTACATTGATTATTTCTAATATTCAGTCCTATTTTAGTGTATTTCCCAAGACTCTTCAATGTCAACTTTCTCGATTATTTTTACAGTATCAAGGTGGCACCAACTTCGGCCGGAGCAGTGGTGGACCTTTCATCACAACAAGCTATGATTATGATGCTCCAATTGATGAATATGGTTCGCGTTTTTATATACGTCTCTCTCTTTATAATCTCAGGTTTATCGCAACCAGTAAAATTAGCTAGTTCGCAAAATGCATAGAATGAATTGCTGAACCCAGGATAGAAAATATTGATTACAACTAATCATTCCAAGTGCCTAGTTGTGATATAGTTCTGATTTTTCTGTGTCCTAGGCCTTCTAAGGCAACCAAAATGGGGCCACTTGAAAGATGTGCACAAGGTTATAAAGCTCTGCGAAGAGGCAATGGTCGCAACTGATCCCCAAACTACATCTCTTGGTCCAAATTTGGAGGTCCAAAAGCTTACTACTTCTTTATTCCTTTTGTAACTGCAGACTTTTTTATTCCGAAAAACAATACAAATAAAAAAGAAAATCTCAGGATTGACTTGCTTTCAGATAACAGAAAACTTATGATTGGTTTCTATATTCATTGAAGGGGTTGTTGTCCTTAACCTGAAGTTCAAAGAGGAGTTTGAGGTTTTAAACTACTGATGTCTTTTGTCATCTCTTTTGATTGATACTCTCGCTGTTTCAGGCCACTGTTTATAAAACTGAATCAGGGTTATGTGCTGCTTTTCTTGCAAATGTGGACACCAAATCTGCTGCGACTGTTAAGTTCAATGGCAATTCCTATAACTTGCCTGCTTGGTCTGTCAGCATCTTACCTGACTGCAAGAATGTTGCTCTAAATACCGCAAAAGTATGCCTTACAGACCATTATATTATATTTCCCATATCCAAAATTATCAAATGTCCAATTCTTGTTGTCTCAATCATTTGTATCATCAGAAAGCATCGATAGCAAGATATAATCATCGATACAACCAATGACATGAGTTTGTTCCTCCAAATGACAGATAAACTCTGTGGCCACTGTCTCAAAATTTGTTCGTCAACCCTCAAAGTTTGATACTGCAGCTTCTGATGCATCCATCTCAGGTTGGAGTTGGATAACTGAACCTGTGGGTATATCTAGTGATAATGCATGGACAAAACTCGGGTTGCTGGAACAAATAAATACCACTGCTGATAGAAGTGATTATCTGTGGTATTCCAGAAGGTACAAAGTCATGAAGAAACACGATTCCTTTGGCACAGGTGTCAGTTTTTTATATTTCTTGATTGATTGTTTCAGCATTGATATAAAAGGAGATGAATCAAAGACAGTTCTTCATGTTGATTCTCTTGGCCACGCACTCCATGTTTTTATTAATGGAGAACATGCAGGTAAATGCAGAATAAATGCTGCTTACTGAGCCTTTACCCTCCATATTTCATCTGGCATGTAACTAAGAGTTCTCGTTGTTCGACCTTCGGAGTTGTTTTGATGCTTGTTATGTTTTATAAGAATTACGTCTGTTAGCATATTCTCTTTTACCAACACATTAAGAAACACAGTGTGTAAAAAGGAAAAGCACATTTCTGTTGGCGCAACTGAGTTTTTTGTTGTAATGATGACTAAACTATGAACGTTTTTTTAGCACTGGAAGCTACGTGTCATTCGTACCTATATTTTTAATATGCTTCTCCTGATCATGGATTTTAAACAGGTAGTGGAAAAGGAAGCCATGATAATCGTAAAGTTTCAATAGATGTTCCCTGTGGCCTTACACCTGGAAAAAACAAGATCGATCTGTTGAGTTTGACTGTGGGATTACAGGTGCCTGTATTGGATCAAATTTTTACTGTAATCCTAACGATTATAATTCTCTAACATGAGGTCTGGTTAATTAGAACTATGGAGCACACTATGATACGGAGGGAGCCGGTATTACTGGCCCCGTGAAGTTAAAAGGTTTACAAAATGGATCCACTATTGATCTATCATCGGATCAGTGGACATATCAGGTACTAATGTTAATTTTCTAACATACAGGCATTTGTTATCACATCTTTAACTTGCAGCCTAAATATTTTCTCATCACGCTTCGGAATCGATGTGGCAGATTGGTTTGAAAGGAGAAGATTTAGGTCTCTCTAGTGGAAGTTCCAGTCTTTGGGTATCACAGCCTACTCTGCCTAAGAATCAACCATTGGTATGGTACAAGGTAATCTTACACCTGATTCTGTTGTTCACATAATTAGCACAGTTGACATGTTAACATTAAGCTATAATTCATGGATTTGTTATAGACCAAAAAGTGTTGAAGATGACCAAAATTCTATATCTCTTTTTCTCGGTTCTTTGTGATGTAGACGACTTTTGACGCACCACCTGGAAGCAGCCCAGTCGCACTGGACTTCACAGGAATGGGGAAGGGTCAGGCATGGATAAATGGACAGAGCATTGGACGTTATTGGCCGACTAATACAGCTCCGAAGAGCGGCTGCACTGATTCTTGCGACTACAGAGGTTCTTACCAGCCAAGTAAATGTCAGAGAAACTGTGGAGCAGCAACTCAAAAGCTGTATGTTTCTTTGTTGTGAACTTGTCTTTATGAATTGTTATAATTATAATTCTCATAAGGTTGCAAAATCACACAGCTATCACGTTCCCCGTGCTTGGCTCCAACCAAGTGGGAATGTCATGGTATTATTCGAGGAAACAGGAGGCGATCCAACACAGTTATCTTTCGCTACAAAAGAAACCCAGAGTATATGTTCAAAGATTTCGGATTCTCACCCAATCCCAGTCGATATGTGGGCTTCCGACAAAGAAACTACGAAGAATGCCGCACCAACTTTGTCACTCCATTGCCCTTCCCCGGATCAGATCATATCTCAAATAAAATTTGCCAGCTTTGGAACTCCTAGCGGAAAATGTGGGAGTTTTAGCCATGGCCCGTGCAGCAGCAGAAGGGCCCTGGCGATCGTGCGAAAGGTTCGAATCTGCTGATTCATTCTATACAATTTTATGCCAAGATATTCTGTTGCAAGATGTGGCCTTTGAATGCACAATCTCACTTTGTCTGCAGGCTTGCATAGGATTGAAAGAGTGCAGCATTGGAGTCTCAGTGAATACATTCGGTGATCCCTGCTCAGGAGTCGCCAAGAGTTTAGCTGTTGAGGCTTCCTGTACATGAACAATACAATACCAAAAATTAATAAAGTCTGATTAGATTCAACTGTAAGAATCTGTTCTATAATCACATTTTCACTACTATTGGTTCAAAAAAACGCAAATTTAAAATATAAGAAATCGGCTTTGAAGGGTAAGAAATTTACCACTTATGAGCTATTAAGCTGTCGTGTTGGTAATTTCATTAATAATTCATCTGAGTCGTTTTTAGGTTTCCTAAACCACAAGCTTGCAATTAATGTGCTTATTAATAGAAGTATCCTCTTTTATCCATTTTGTACAAATTTTACGTATATTACAGAAATCTTCTCAACGTTTTAATGACATTTTTATTATGATAAATTGTGTTTATCATTATTTATTATGTCAAAATTTAAAGCGTTATATTCATTTTTTTTTTGCTATTTCTATCTTTTTGTTTTTATTTTCTTTGGGTACTATATATAGTTTGTAGTAAAGATTGTCTATGGAGTACGTTTTTATTATGAATAGGTTCCAGTGTCGTATTATATTAGTAAATTTCCTAATCTAGATACCAATTATTGTAGTGTATTTCATTAAAAATTGGTCATTTTTAATCTAATTTTTTTAAAAAAAAATCATACTAGGAGGACCGAGTTCTTATTGTTACTTTAAAGTTTTTCAACTTATGATTTTTATAATAATTTTAATTTTAATGTTATTATTGTGATATAATCATTCAGAGTTAAACTTAGAAGTATCGTTGGGAGTGCAATTACATATTTATTCTAACAAGGACTAAAGTTTAGATTCAATAATCTAAAGCAGCTTTGCCTTTGAAAAAATGTCGGAAAAACTTATTTTAGTAATTTATATATAATGTATAGCTACAATTTCTCAAGAAAATATTTTTATTTTAAGTCTGTATTGAGAATCACTGGCAACAAAGAAATTATTTAGAAAATCATTTCAAATTTTTATTGTAATAGAATTCTAAATCTTGACATCATAATTATTCAACAGAACGTGCCAAGGATGCTGGTATACATCACAATAAGAACTATGTAAAATAGAATAATCAATGTTTGAGCATTTGGCATGATCACAAAATTATTTGAAACCATATTATAAGATATGGTAGTTAGAGGTGAGATGTCAATTTACCATAATTATAATTGATATTGTGGGCATCTTGTGTGAGCATTGGTGAAATGTCACATCACCAGGTGTCCACACCAATGCTCACACAAGATGTCACAGTATCAGCCATATTACTATAATAGTCTATATAATTTAGTTTTGTACAGCGGTTTTATAATTTAGTTTACCAAATAAGAATTGAATATTTATTTGGCCATTATGCATGAGTATTTTTTATTTGTTAAAATATATCATGACCTCCAAATATTGTAATCTATAGACTCGCGCTAAATGATATAGGTATTTAATAAACGAGTATAAAATATAAAATTTATATTTAATTTTCAGTGATCAATAATTTCAATAAAAAAATCAATTTCATCCTCTGTGTTGTGTATTTCCTCCAAGCCTGTTGAGTCTCTTGTACCTGCAATGCCAGAACAAAAGCAACAAACAAGCACAATGAAAAAATACAGCCCAAGGACCACTGTTATTCCAATCACCAATTAGAACCTGCAAGACAAAACAAATACAAAACACCCAGCACTCTGGTATTAAACTTGAGTCTTGATAGCTCAGTCATTGTTCTGCGCATGTTTTCTGCCGAGCACACGAGCAAGAAGGGAATTCTTATCGCATACCTCAGCGAAATACAGAAAATTATTTCCATTGTAGTAATTCAATACATTCACGAATGTGTTGTCCCTCGCTTACGTTAGTATATAGCACCGCATGTCGTGAGTGGCCCAAGCTGCATGGAACAGGACCATTTGGAGAAGAAGAAGGTTGTTGTAGTCTAAGGAAAAAAGATAAGCACTTTGCATAACAGTTTGTTCTTTCTTTTTTTTTTGTTGTAGTTCAATTTGAAAAGGAAAACAATGTAAATAAAAAAAATGATATTTTGTTTTTATGAGTAATAATTTTAGCAGAATCGGAAGCAAATCGTATTGGCAAGATACATAGGATTATGGGAAGTACCGGTCATGGAATTTCGGCCGTGGCGGCGGCGTTGCTTCTGCTTGTGGCATTAACGGCGCGGGTGTGGCCTTGCTTTGGCGCCAACGTGAAGTACGATAATCGAGCGCTGGTGATCGACGGCCGGAGCCCGGAGGAGGGTTTTGATCTCCGGTTCCATTCATTACGCGCGCAGCACTCCTGAGGTCAGATATATATATATAATATATATCTATATATTATATATAAAAATTTACATAAAATTCTGTTTTACATAACGAGTTTACATGATGTAGATGTGGCCGGATTTGATTCAAAAATCGAAGGATGGAGGATTGGACGTCATTGAAACTTACATTTTCTGGAATTTGCATGAAGCAGTTCGCGGGAAGGTGATTCCCTGATTTTTAATTTTGTTGTCTAAAATGACTGTTCACTTCTTTTTTCCTCTACAATGTAATAGTTATCATATATCTTTGGGAGGCCGGGAGGACATGACTATTCATTTCTTGGTACATTTTTTTAAGAGAGATATGGGAAAGTGAAAAGGCAGGGTCAAATGAATTTTTGCATTTTCACTTTTCATTCAACGACTTCTGTGGAGATTTACGGGTTGATTCTCTACTAACTCTATACCAAAAGGGGTTTACCATAGATTTGAAAAATAGTATAATATACTAACTATATACCAAAAGGGTTTACCATAGATTTTTAATATATGATGCTAAAGGGTGGAAAATGGAGAAAAAGTATGCTGACTTGTGGAGGGAATTTGGCAGTATGATTTTGAAGGAAGAAACGATGTGGTGAAATTTGTGAAACTGATTGCGGATGCCGGGTTGTTAGTTCACCTTCGTATTGGACCTTATATTTGCGCGGAGTGGAACTACGGGTATGGATTTTCGTTTTTCTACTTAAAAATTGAAAGGGACTATATGCTTGTTATTCTATGGTTTTATGTATTCGGATTTCTGAAAATCGTTGGAATGGGAAATGATGGAGAATTTTATGGCTATTATCAGTGGATTTCCCCTGTGGTTGCATTTCATACCTGGGATCGTGTTTCGAACTGATAATGAACCATTCAAGGTCATATTTCTGATTCTTAAACAACTTGCTTCACAGTTGAAATCCGTGTAATTCAATTGAATATATGTGGCTTTTCATTTTAGGCTGAAATGAAACGGTTTACGGCCAAGATTGTGGACTTGATGAAAGGAGAAAAGCTTTATGCATCCCAAGGAGGGCCTATAATTCTATCTCAGGTATATTTTGTATGAGAACAGGAAGTATTTCATGACCTGATTGAATGACAATTGTAATGATTTGAAAATATTGGATACTTTTGCAGATTGAAAATGAGTATGGAAATGTCCAGACTGGTTATGGCAGCGGCGCGGAGCCTTACATCAAATGGGCTGCAGCGATGGCTGTGTCCATGGATACCGGGGTGCCCTGGGTTATGTGTCAACAGGATGATGCTCCTGATCCTATTGTGAGTTTTCCAACTTTCTTTATTTGTTTCCAGCCAAGTTCAATAGATTTTATCAATTTAAAATGGATCGAATGACCAATCGAGTTCTTGTAGACGTGTTTAGAGATGAGTTATCAGGAAAAAACACAAAGAACTAAAACTTAATGTGTAAATTTCTAACTATAATATAAAGTTCTTTCTCAAAATCCTTCAATCAGTTCTCCCTGACCACCTTGTCCGCCGTCTCCCCCTTCCCCTGTTCTATACTTCCTTGATTGGTCTTTGAAAGAACCTTCTGTTTATCATCTTGAATTACTACAGATAAACACTTGCAATGGGTTTTACTGCGACCAGTTTACTCCAAATTCGAATCAAAAACCAAAAATGTGGACAGAGAACTGGAGTGGATCGTAAGGCATTTTGTTTCATTTTCGTGGTCATTAATACCAAGAACTCTGTTTCAAAAAAGGCTTGTGTTTGACAAAAAAATCTAGGTTCTCTGGTTTTGGCAATCCTGTTCCTTACAGACCAGCAGAAGATCTTGCTTTTGCCGTGGCTCGTTTTTACCAGAACGGGGGAACTTTCCAGAATTATTACATGGTACCTACATTGATCTGTTCCAAAATTTAATATTAAGCAAGTAAGAATTCCCGAGAATAACTTTTTAAATTGTTTTTTACAGTATCATGGTGGGACGAACTTCGGCCGGACTAGTGGTGGACCTTTCGTAACAACAAGCTATGATTATGATGCACCGATTGATCAATATGGTATTAGTTCTGCATACGTCTCCCTCCTATACTACAGTGTTACCACAACCAAGAACATCATACTAGTTTACTTCCAATTTGAACTTCATATTCTCTGAGTTTGGAAATTCTCTAGACCTGAATTGCCCAACCCATGACAGGACAAAATTGATTACAGCTTATATTTCCATATAATCTTCCTCGATATATATATTGAGTTTGGATTTCGTTGTGTTCTAGACCTTTTACGGCAGCCCAAATGGGGTCATTTGAAAGATTTGCACAAGGTTATAAAGCTCTGTGAAGAGGCCATGGTGGCAACTGATCCCCAAACTACTTCCCTTGGTTCAGATTTGGAGGTATAGCAGCTTTCCACGTTTTCTTTCTTTTTGTAACGTGACATTGTAGAGTTGGTTTATTTTCGGAGAACATAAGCTTCTGACAGGTTCCGATATTCATTGGAATCCTTGCCTTGAAATCCAAGAGAATTTTACAGATTTCTAAACTCCAGTGTCTTGTGTTATCTCTTTTACTTGATATTTTATCTATGACAAGCCATTATTTATATAAGTGAATCAGGGCTATGCGCTGCTTTTCTTGTCAATTTGAAAGCCGAATCTGATGTGACTGTGAAATTCAATGGCAATTCATACAACTTGCCTGCTTGGTCTATCAGCATCTTACCTGACTGCGAGAACGTGGCCTTCAATACAGCAAAAGTATGTCTCATAAATCCTACATTACATTTTCCTGTCCAAAGTTATCAAACATTCAATTCGCGTAGTCTCTATCGTTTATATCCTCCAAAAAAAGTTGAAAGAAATAACATAATCGACGATACGACCTAAGATACAAGTATTTTCTATTCGAATGACAGATTAACGCTGTGGCCGCTATTTCAAGATTTGTTCACCAACCCTCACAAGATGGTACTACAGCTTCCGATTCACTTATACCAGGTTGGAGTTGGATTAGTGAACCAGTGGGTATATCTAGTGACAGTGCGTTCACAAAACTCGTTTGCTGGAACAAATAAATACTACTGCGGATAGAAGTGATTATCTATGGTATTCTTTAAGGTATAAAACCATTCAGAACACTTTTCTTTTGCCACAAACGTCAAGTTTTGATGTTTCTTGATTGTTTCAGCGTTGAAATAAATGGAAACGAACCAAAAACTGTACTACACGTTGATTCTCTTGGTCACATGCTCCATATATTTGTAAATGGAGAACTTGCAGGTAAATTTGGAATAAATGTTGCTCACTAAGCCTTTTGTGTGATTTTAGTCTGGTGTTTAACTAGGACTTCAAATTAATTTAAAAATTCCGAGTTCTGTGTGATATTTTGTGAACTTAGTTCTGTTAACATATGCCTTTCACCAGTACTAAGAAAAAGCACATTCTCAATCGTTATGGCAATCAAATTTTTAAAGACATGAACTTTTAGCACTGGAAGATGAAGGTTGTAACACGTGTCGAACAGGGAGTGCAAAGAGAAGCAATAGTCACAGTGAAGTTTCAACTGATGTTCCTATCAGCCTTATACCAGGGAAAAATAAGATTGATCTGTTGAGTTTGACTGTGGGGTTACAGGTGCTTGTTTAAAGGGCAAAGTCTTATTATGATCCTACCTTTTCATTAGTCTCTAACATAAAGTTATGTCGATTTAGAACTATGGAGCATACTTTGACACAGTGGGAGCCGGTGTTACTGGCCCTGTGCAGTTAAAAGGTTTACAAAATGAATCCACAGTCGACCTATCATTGCAGCAATGGACATATCAGGTATTGAAGTAATTAAAATTTTCTTGAGTAGGCATACGAGCATTAAGACTTGGTTTAAAAGTATTTACAGACACCATCTTCCATGATAATCAGTGATTTAACATGCGGTTTGAACTGTTCTTGTTTCATTTGGGATTCCATGGGAAAGATTGGTTTGAAAGGAGAAGAATTAGGCCTATCTAGTGGAAGTTCCTCTCGTTGGGTATCACAACCTGCTCTGCCTAAGAACCAACCGTTGGTATGGTACAAGGTAAATTTTACACCAAACTGTGACATATAATGCGAATTGCAAATCAAAATGATTGTTAATATGTTTTCATATTTTTGTGTGCTTACATATAAAAATACTTATATCCTATGCAAGTATTCGTCCCAAATAGCCATAGAAATGTTGAAGATAATGTATTTACTTTTGGACGCCAAAACTCCGAACCTATTTTTCTCTGTTCTTTGTGATATAGGCAACCTTCAACGCCCCAACTGGAAGCAGTCCAGTTGCATTGAACTTTACGGGAATGGAGAAGGGTCAGGCTTGGATAAATGGACAAAGCATAGGGCGATATTGGCCGACAAATATCGCCCCAACTAGCGGTTGCACTGATTCTTGCAACTATAGACAAATTTATGAACCAAGTAATTGTCTGAAAAATTGTGGAAAACCAACTCAACAGCTGTATGTTTTCTTACTTAAACTCGTGTCTCTCAAACTATTGCAATTCTTATCTTTTATATGGTCAAAAGATTTATGCAGCTATCACGTGCCCCGTGCTTGGCTCCGACCAAGTGGAAATGTCATCGTACTATTCGAGGAAATTGGAGGGGATCCAACACAGCTGTCTTTTGTTACAAAAGAGGTCGAAAGCATATGTTCAAGAATTTCGGAAACTCACCCAATGCCGGTTGATATGTGGACTTCTGACGAAGAAACAAAGAGGAATGCCGGACCAACTTTGTCACTCCACTGCCCTTTCCCGATTGAGATCATATCTGATATAAAATTTGCCAGCTTCGGGACTCCTGGTGGGAAATGTGGGAGTTTTAGCCATGGTGGATGCAGCAGCAAAAGGGCCCTCTCAGTTGTGCAGAAGGTTCAAAATCTGCTGATGCATTCTATATAATTTGATGCCAAAAAGTTTCAGTCGACTTTTTACTAACACTTCACATTTTCTGCAGGCCTGCGTTGGTTTGAACAAGTGCAGCATTGGAGTCTCAGTAAAAACATTCGGTGATCCCTGCCCAGAAGTCACCAAAAGTTTAGCTGTTGAGGCTTCCTGTACATGAACCAAATGATGGTTCGACTAAATAATATTACCCAGTAATAAACTGAATAAAAATCCCAACTCATTTATTAAGAGGTTTTTGCACCAAATCCCTGTAAAAAGTCGGTAACGCATACCTCACCTCTATAGAAAGTAAATAGGTGCATCATACTGTAACTTTTGAATATATACACATGTTTTGGCTAAAAAAATCAATGTAAATTTCAAAATTGTTTTGAGATTTTCATATACAACAAATTAGAGAATTTTCAATCAAGATTTCATAGTTTTTTGCTCGAAAATTCTATGATTTCTTGTTTAGCCTTACTTTGTAGATCTAAATAAATTTATTTGAATAGATATGTTATATGAAGAAAGTATATAGATGATAAAAAAATAGTTTTGTACATATGACATATTAAACATTGTCAAAAATTGGATTTTTAGTTGAAATATTAAGAAATTTAAAAAAAATCATTTTTAGCATGTAATTTTTTTTATAAAAAGTCAGGGGATTATCGTGCAAAAAACTTCATTTATCAATATACACCACCACTTGCAATTATCATGTAACATCAAGTAGGTTTCTCAATATAGTTAACATGAACAAGTATAAGGGAAAATGCAAGAAAGATATTAAGAACAAAAATATGAAGTTAAATATTATAGGAAAAAAACTACATGGGATTTGGCAAAACTGAAAGTTACTTACTAATATGATCCTGTAAACATCAATACTAATTAAAGACATTTTTTTAATATCATATAGAAATATCGTTTAAATTAAAATAATTGCGAGACTATGGTTTGTGTTAGAGGAAATCTTACGTTCAACTGTTTTTAAAATATAATCACCAAAACGCACTCACGCAGATTATTATCTAGTAGTAAGCCTTCGCATGCAATGCAAGCACATAATTGTATTCCAATATAATATATTTATTTTTCTATAATAATTTTGTGTGTGTAATGTAATGACTTGAGTACTTTTTAAATTTTTTAATTTGAAAAGTAATGATTTTGTGGTAAAGGGGTACTTTGGGAAAAAATATTTGTCTGCTATAACAGAATAAGGATCTCTCCCTCATATATTGTATATACTATAATGTAATAAATGGGGGTACAAAATAGTCATTCACTGTGCCATGGTTGATCATATCACATTACCTTTCATATTTATAAAAAAAAAGACATAAATAAAACACACACACGCACACATATATATTAAATTTGCATGGTGTTGGGTTTGTTCACAAAAAATATAGATCGTGTCACCTTTACTTTAAACAAAACAAACAAAAACAAAACTACATAATTTTTAATTTAATGAATTATCAAAAAATTGTTAAAAATCATATTTAATGCTCTTAATCCTAATCTATAATTACTTACACGAGAGCTTATTTACTTTCCACCAAAAATATTATATACACACCCAACAAAAAACAAAACTATTTTATCCACGAACTACGTGAATGCGCGAATGCAGGATTACCATTGCTAAATATATTATTCAAGTGTTAATTTCTACTATCCACAAAGATTAAGGAGCGGCAAATGAACAAACAGACCAAAAATAAAATCTTGGATAAAATAAAGAGATGCAAATAAAAAAAAATTATCGACCAAACATAGAGAGAAATTCACTCCCGGAATTCCTATATAAACCACACCGATCCCCCTTGTGATCACAAGCAAGTAAAGCCGTTTTGTAGGCCTGTTGAGTTGTATATATCTCAAGAGGCATAAAAGCAAAACGACTATATATCTCCTTTTTCTTGTAATATTTTGTGAATAAATTAAGATTGTAAAAACATATCATCTCTTGTTCGAAATGGGAAGCAATGATACGTCGCGGGCGCTGACGGCGTCCCTCGTGTTGGCCGCGATGGTGTCGCTTTGTATAGCCGTGGATGTGACTTATGATCGGCGCGGGCTGGTTATCGACGGCAAGCGTAGGGTCCTCGTCTCCGGTTCCATTCATTATCCACGCAGTACTCCGGAGGTGAGTGTATAAATAGATTGAACTATGGAATATGATCCATGATTCATTATAAATATGATAAAGTACATCGAAAAAATGTAATGAGCTTAACCTTCTACGTTGTTAAAAAATTCGTAGCTAAAACGACTTGAAAAAAAAAATCGGTTAAGTAACTCCTCGATCAATTTTTTTTTTGTTTTCATGCATGCACTTATTTTTGGAGCACATGTACATAAAGTTATCAAAGTCAACTGAATAAAATTTAATATAATACATATTTTCCCCACATTTTATAGAACATTCTAAATATCTTTTACATAAAGTTTTGCTCAAAATGAGAGATGATACACGCTCACACACATATTTTATGTACATATATATATATATATATATATAAAAGTTGATAGTGTGATCGTCCACAATGGGCGCCTGTGTGGGCGCCATGAGATGCTCAGCCGAGCATTATATATATTCAAAATATTAAACTTGAACGTAATAGCTATAATCCGAAATTATTATCCGTGTGTGACTAAACTGCATGCATGAATTGCAGATGTGGCCAGATTTGATCCAGAAATCAAAGGAGGGTGGTTTGGACATTATCGAGACTTACGTGTTCTGGGACATGCATGAACCTGTCCGAGGCCAGGTGATATTAATATTAATTCGATATACATAAGCAAAAAAAGTTGCATAGTATCAAATATATCAGAAAATTTTTGCAGAGGACAATATATATAATGAGTTGTAACGAAAATTTTGCAGTATGATTTTACTGGAAGAAAAGATTTGGTGAAGTTCCTAAAATTAGTAGGTGAAGCTGGTCTGTATGTTCATCTCCGAATAGGACCTTATGTTTGCGCTGAATGGAATTATGGGTAAACACCTCGATCTCTTTTTGTTCTTCGTTTATGATTAACGACAATGGGAGATCTTTTGCATATGATTTTATGGTTTAATGTGTGTCACAGTGGGTTCCCTCTTTGGTTGCATTTTATCCCCGGGATTGAGCTTCGAACGGACAACGAGCCTTACAAGGTTACTTTTCTCCTTCCCTTTCTCTGATTCAGCGAGTTTACGAGCCGTCTTTTTTCCTACCTTGTTGTTTATAAATGTTCATTACATGAATATTTTGTTGTTTTAGGCGGAAATGAGGCGGTTCGTGACCAAGATTGTCAGCTTGATGAAGCAAGAAAATCTGTATGCAGCCCAAGGAGGACCCATTATTCTGTCTCAGGTATTACTGAAAGAACTTGATACAGGACAGTTGGTTTGCTTTTGGAAGGAATGGTGCTGTTAGATTGAAAAGGAATATGGCCATGTTATGCTTTCGACTTTCAAGGAATTAAATGAATCTTTGATGGCAGATTGAAAACGAATATGGCAACATTGACTGGGCGTATGGTCCAAGAGCCAAAAGTTACATTGAATGGGCAGCAGACTTGGCTACATCCATGAACGCTGGGGTTCCATGGGTGATGTGTCAGCAAAACAATGCCCCTCAATCTATGGTAAGAATGTTTTGTTCCTTTATCCTAGGATCTTGGCGTCGCTTTGAGTCGTTAGTCGAACTAATTTCACTTTTCTTGTTACTTCTTTGTCAGATAAACACTTGCAATGGCTTTTACTGTGACCAGTTTACTCCAAATTCTGATCAGAAGCCTAAGTTTTGGACAGAGCTCTGGAGTGGATGGTGACCTCTCGTCCCTTGAGATGCATACTTTTATTTAACATTTGCGCACAAATTCTGATATCTGATTGCTTATGCTCGTTCATTGGTCTGCATTTTCAATATGCTAGGTTCACCGCATGGGGTGACCCTGTTCCATACAGACCTGCGGAAGACGTTGCTTTTGCCGCTGCACGTTTTTATCAGCTCAATGGAACATTAGTCAATTATTACATGGTACTTCTGGTTTCCATTTTTTGTTTAGTTGTGATCAAGAGATCATTCTTTCAAATTTCGGTTTCATTTATGCAGTATCATGGTGGAACTAACTTTGCCCGGACTTCTGGTGGACCCTTCATCAGTACAACCTATGATTATGATGCTCCTATTGATGAGTATGGTATGTCTCTCACACGAATGCCACAATTCGATATGTTCCATAGAGATTGCTTTTGGGATTCAATCGTGTTGAAATACTCGTTTAAATGCTAAGGGATTTTAAAAGTTTCTCCATGTCTATCTCAGGACTATTGAGGCAGCCTAAGTGGGGTCACTTGAGAGATCTACACAAGGCCATTAAACTTTGTGAAGATGCAATGGTGGAGGCTGACGGAGTCACTACTTCTCTTGGATCAAATTCGGAGGTAGAACGTCAACTTTATAGCCTACTGAGTTTGTGGCATGAAGTTGTGCCCCGTCAATCTTCATATATGATTATCTTGTGCTCTATAGATATTCGCTTAAACTATCTCAGTTAGGAGTTATCTTAACTGGGGGCAATGTATAAATTTGGATCAAAAAATTCTGGGGGCCTTGATCAGATCTGCTATTCATGGCTCTAAATCTTAAAACTTATGCACGGGGAATAATGGCTGTAGACTACTTTCTTTGGCTGTTTCAATGTCCAGTGCATTAGCTTGTTGCTTTAAATGGCTCAATTGCATGCTTTATTTTGTTTCGCAAGCTTATCACATATTTTGTTGTGTTGTGTTGCTTTCAACCTGGACTTTCTTCTTTCAACCTGGACTTTCTTCTTTCAGGCTACTGTTTATAAAACTGAATCAGGGGAATGCGCTGCTTTTCTAGCCAATATGGACTACCAGAAAGATCAAACCGTATACTTCAATGGCAATTACTATGACTTGCCTGCTTGGTCTGTTAGCATCTTACCAGACTGCAAGAATGTAGTATATAATACCGCCAAGGTTCGCGTAATAGATCTTTATGTTGTGTCTCTCATTGAAGTATACGCACTCAACGCAAGATTACCTGGAGTATATATCAACGAATTACTTCCCTGATTTACTTTTTAAAATCACAGGTTAACTCTATAACAGCCACAACAAAGTTTGTACCCCAACCTAGTGCCACGCCAAGTGCATCCCTCTCAGGCTGGAGTTGGTTCCGGGAACCTGTTGGCATTTCAAGTAACAAAGCGTTCGAGTTACTTGGGTTGATGGAACAGATCAACACTACTGCTGATAAAAGTGACTACCTTTGGTATTCTTTAAGGTATAAAGTTTGATCACAAAAACTTCTTAGACAGATTTTCTCACTTGTTACTTTATTGACATCCACTTTTGCGTTTTCCAGAACCCAAATAAATCCAAGCGACCCTTTGCTTCGAGATGGCTCTCAGATTCTATTACACATTGGAACACTAGGTCATGTGTTCCATGCCTTCGTCAATGGAAGGCGCGTGGGTATGGAAAAATGATTCCTACCTATCCTCCCTTATCATTTGAAGTTTCATTCTATTACTCAGCTTGTATCTGGATTGGGTGTTTGCAGGCAGTGGAAATAGTCATAAAAACAAGGCTTCCATCGAGGTTCCTGTGACCCTTGAACCTGGAACTAACAGGATAGACCTCCTGGGTGTGACAGTGGGATTACAGGTTTTTTAACACTTCGAATACTTTCTTTAAGCAAAGCATCGAGCTTCAGTTTCTTATACTATTCCCTTTCTGATTAAGAACTATGGAGCTTACTTTGATTTGGGGGGAGCGGGAATCACTGGTCCAGTGCAGTTTAAAGGTTTAAGCAACGGTTCAACCATTGATCTCTCGTCAGAATCCTGGACATATCAGGTTATTTGTCTAACTTTGTAACACACCATACACTGATGGAACTTGTTCCAACTAAGATTATTGTTGAACTGTAAAAGTACAGAGAAAATCTCTGTCGAACATTTAATAGATACACCAGTTTTTCACCATTATAAACTTTCTCACCGTGAAATATTCCTCACCAGATTGGTTTGAAAGGGGAAGAAGCAGGGCTATATACAGGAAGCTCCCCACTTTGGTTGTCCAAGCCTGCCTTGCCTAAATATACTCCTCTGACATGGTACAAGGTAAAAGCATGCATTTTCATTCGATGGTGTTCAACTTTGTCACATTAAGAGAATGACAATGTCCTTGCGGCCTTGGTAGTTTTATTTTGTGGCATTGCACCACACTAAAACTGTTTTCTAACACAACACTAAATGTTTAATTACCTTCTGTGAGGCAAAGAGTAATCACGAAACTTGAAATCTCTCTTCCCTGGCGTGCTCTTTGCTTTCAGTTTTCCAGATTTAAGCTCAAACTGTTGCACCAGCCATTTTATTCAAGACAATATGATCTGATGTTATTTGATTTTTTCATCTAGACGACTTTTTCTGCTCCCTCTGGAAATAGTCCTGTTGCGATGGAGTTCAATGGAATGCAAAAGGGTCAGGCCTGGATAAATGGACAGAGCATTGGACGTTACTGGCCAGCCAGCATTGTTAATGTCGACGCCAAGTGTAGCACATGCAACTATAGAGGAAGTTACGACCAAAACAAATGTCTGGCAGGCTGTGGAAAACCAACTCAGCAGTAGTGAGTATTTAGTTTCTCCACAACTACTAAGTTCTTTCACATGCTACATATATTCATATCGCCCGAGTATATTATCTTGCAGTTATCATGTCCCTCGTTCATGGCTTAAACCAAGTGGAAACGTGTTGGTGATGTTGGAAGAAATTGGTGGCGATCCGACACGTGTATCTTTGGCTGCAAGAGAGATTGGACCTATATGTGCAAGAGTTTCTGAAACTTTCCCGGCCCCCATTGATTTGTGGAGCTCTAACCATTTGCACTCCAATACCAGTGTGCCAATACTATCTCTAGAGTGCCCCTCTCCTAACCAAGTCATATCGGAACTCAAATTCGTGAGCTTTGGAAATCCTCATGGAAGCTGTGGAAGCTTTACTGAAGGTCGTTGCAGGAGCAGACGGGCTAGACGTGTTGTCCATAAGGTTCTGCCTTTTTGAAATTTGAGTTTTAATATTCTGTCCAAATTGACATGTTTCTTTCTAACTCATCATGACAAATATACACAGGCTTGCGCTGGAAAAGCAAGATGCAGTATTGAAGTCTCTGTGAACAATCTTGGGGACCCTTGTCCAAATGTTACAAAGAGTTTGGCTGTACAAGCTACCTGTGCTTGATCGTTGCATCGGCTATTCGGACACCATTCGGTCACATAACTCATAGCTATAGTGATTCGAGAATGTTCTCATTTTATCAAGTCTTTAACATCTGTACATATTCTTTCGCACATTCCCATTTCCCACCATCTTGTACATTTTATATAAAGGTGTATAATAAAATTTTTTCCTTACCTGTGTTGTGATGAAATATATTGTGATCTCGTTGATGAGTTGAGCAGGTAGCCAATCTTCAAATAATATATCCTTCCTTTTCTCTTTAACGGGCAAATAAAAGTTTCAGTAAGGCCAAATAACAACATATTTCAACATCAACATTTGAGGGTCTGAAACCTGCTAACTGGCAAGCAGATGACTAAAAAGATAGCGTTTGAAACTTCTCCCCCCCCCCCCTCCTATACTAACCACAGGTTCCTCTCTTCTGACTGGACTAGCACATTCTGGCCTATGTCTTCCAAAGAACCCCGTCTACAAATCCGAAAACTGGGGAAAATTAAACTGTCTCCTGTTGAGCAAATTCATCATCAGAAGGTTGTTGCTCGTTATGAGCCCTGTTTTCTTCACAACTATGTGTCATTCTTGTATCCATTCCAAGGAGGCCATATACTCTCGCTCTTATCAGTATTCAAACTCTTTGTTTCTTCTATCACCACTTCCTTTTCTGTCTTTTCGCCACATATGATTCTCCACTTGGCCTCTCCATCTGTGACGTCTGTGAATTCATCGTCCAATTTCAAGGTAGTGGCCTCTATCATATATAACTTTGAATAAAATTTTTACTTATAATCTTATGCTCTATTTTAAACGTAATGACATATAAGATACATATTCTTAATCCTCGTGTGATAATAGGTTGTATACAGGAGAGCCCATACTTTAGATTATTTTCTTTGACAAACTTCAATATGGAAAACCGTAACGCCAACAATTTCTTTATGTACATGACGACTCGAATACAAAATAAAGGGTGCAAATTAACCACAGTTTCAAGCATTGAATCCCTTGCTAAAGAATAAATAAAGTAATCAAAAGTCAGAAGCTCGTAGTAGACAGCATGCTATAAAAGTTTCATCCACCTTCTAAAAATCCACTACACGCTTGAAATGCCACTGTCTTCGTCACTGTTGATATATTGGAAGATCAAATTTAGGCGGTTCGGGGGAGCATATGATTTCGGTAGACAGAGCAGTACTACTTGAAGCCTCATTGCTGGTTTCTTTCACCATCTTCAAAAAATAACTATGCCTGTACCAGTAAAAGGTCGTTAGGAAATTAACTGCAGAGGTTTTTAGGTTGTATATGCTCAACATGCATACCATCGAGTGTCAGCAGTCAATTCTGGGTGAAAAGCAGTGGCTAGCAAGTTTCCCTGTTTTACTGCAACAATCACCTTCTTTTCAGATCCTGAATTTTCCTGATGCATGAAATCGTAAATGGATGTCAAAATGGTGAGTGCAGAAATGAAGCAAATCAAATGCATCCCACCAGATGTGATTTGTAATGGTAGATGACTGTTACGATCATGTACTTTAAGACTTTATAAGGTATCACATATTTTTAACACACAAATACAAATTCATAGATAAAAATTGACCTTCATCAAACATTGGGATGCCCAATAAATTGGCAAGACTAAGAAACCCGGTTTACCTCTATGATTCGTTTGCTAAGGTGGACTGAGCGCGGCAGTACAGTATCTTTATTCCTAGTCATTAAATACTCATAATCATCATTAGCCACCCACATCCAACGTCCCAAATTTGAGCAATCAAGGAGAATTGTGTAACACCCGTGGCTCGACGACTATCCCACTGACCAACACTCAGTCTTTCTAGTGTGCTTATGTACTCGCTCACATGCACCTTACCGCCCTAGGTTTGGTATCGGGTAGCAAATTTGTTATAAAAGTTCAAAGAAACAATTAAGTGAACACATAAAACCATATGGATTCAACAATCTCTAGAACAAGCAGTAACATAAATCAATTTTTCTGATCAGGTTAAGGGAGGTTTGCCTTGGAAAAAAGATTAGAAGGGTTACTGCATGTAAAGGTTCATAACAATATGGGATGTCCAATTGACAATGATGGCCACCTCTCTTGTTTATTTAAGACTGGCCAGCATTGGGGGCCTTATTCTTTCCAATGAGGAAACCAACCCATTGGAAACCAACCTCTATACAGATTTGATAATGATACTACTTAGAAAATGTAAATCGGAACAAAGAAAGTTTTGAACATCTTCTAATTATTTCTTCAAAAGTAGCGGCTCTTAATTGCTGGGAATAACATCCCTAGATTGAAATACTTTTGGAAAGATATTAGTCTTTTAAGGAGTAGAACATGGTGTGTGGAAATAATAAATGAATAAAAACATCAGCACAGAAGATGTAACGGCAATGAAAATGAGTAAATCTGACCTCTGAATTTTCAACAACTGAATCAAAATTAGCAGTTTCGTCAGATTGAACTGCAACATCAGCCAACACTTGTACTTCTGGACCTACTTCAAGAATTCCAGGGGCACGAATAAAGACACCACGAAAGCTCGGAGGCCCCCCTTCGATGGCTGCAATCTCGGGAACTGAAACCTCTGACTCAAAGCTTTGCAGCTGGAAAATTTGCATTGATTGGACAACAGATATCTTGATTTCTTAAGAAAGTGAGTGGGAAGGAGGAAACAAATTTGAACTCAATGTGGTGGACATGCTTCTACATCATATACATGTACCAATATCCTCCCCAACTGTTCACAAAAATGTCCTGCTTACAGTGCTTCATTCTCTTAAAATTAACATGCACTCAAGCCATTCTACGGACCTCACTGAATATTAAGATAATTAAATGACTTCGAACTGCCCTTAGATTTCACATTCTTAAATCATTGGGATTCTATATCCTGCATCGATAAAATGAGAAGCCATTCCGAGAAACGTGATCAAAATGAAAAAACCAAATCATTAACAATCAAGTCCATGTCTTAAGCATTCAACAATTTTTTTAAGAAAGAAACCACAAAGAGTTAGGATCAACTTTAATTTATAAGAACCTAATATCTTTAGCTTTCCTTTTGTTCATGTTCGAGAAATGTAGTAAAATTTCTAGGGAAAAGATTGCTATGATACCTGACTGCCAAAAAAGTTTCTATGCACAGTGCAATTAAGTCCACCGATCAATTCCTGCCCTCCGCTTTTCTGCCCTGAGGGATACAACAAAAATCTCAAGACTGGAAATCTAAACTCCAAAAGCATCTCATTCCCTATTTTAACGATAAAAAGGTGTTGTGTATGCTAATCCATACCCAGAAAGAGAACATGTATTGTGGTTCATGAAAGTGTGAAATTTCAAGCCAGTGGTATGGTAACCATAAGTGAATATACTAACCAATTGCTTTGTCGGCCAGGAAAATAAGACCAGCACAAGTTCCCCAAACTGGTTTCCCATTTTTAACAAACTCTCTCAAAGCAGGGAACTGCAGTCGAAACTTTAGCATGTTATTATTCAAGCAGAAAGACAACCACCAGAGTTACTACGACTAACTTATATTCCAGGGAAAAGCAGAAACACCACCACCAGGTTGAACCAGTAAGCTTTCTTCCACAAGAAGATTGGGCGCGATTGCAACTCAAAATAGTTATATGCAAATGATATACCGATAACCATGTTGCAAATGTTTAATCACATTCTCAAACTGAAAAGTGATAAGGTTTTAAATTAGTTAGGCAACCAATTTAGGGAACGGTACACATGCAGCAAACCAACATTATCCTCACTCAGCAAAAGAATGGCTGTATCGTCATAGTAACTAAGACAACGCATAGGTAGCAAATCTGGAACTTCTCAAATTCTTGGTACAGAATTCATGTGCACAAAATAAATTTCATGCAAGTCACCTGCGATTAACTTTGCTAACTCTGTTTCATCCCTCTTTTGCAAAAACAAAAAACAAATCATTCAAGAACCTATTTTTAGGACAAATAAAAGTTAAGGACAACCGAATTCCCAACCTTCACGTACTTGTGCATCAATAAACAACAAAAAGGGGACCTACGAGGTTATGATACCCGGCAAGCTTAGCCATGGTGGTGCTCTCTCCGCCTGGTATAATAAGCGCGCTCACATTTTGCAGCTGCTCCGCCTTCCTGACCTCCACCCCAGTCACTCCCAACCTTTTCAGAGCTGTATCATCGAATCCACACAAATCAATCACCAGCCCGTATGCATGGATATGCATGGTGAATGGTGTACATGGCCTTGAAACGATCCACAAGTAGCATACACACTATACCCAAGCAAAATAAAAGAGGTCCCGAATATCAAAACATGCCTGCGATGTGTTCGTTGAAAGATCCCTGTAAAGCGAGCACGCCCACCGTCATGGCGGCAACCACACACGGCGTGTGCGTTGAGTGAAGAGTTCGAGACTACTGCGAGAATGAATCGTGTCTGCCTTTGCTTCACTGAAAATAGTGATTAAAATAATTTAGGAAATTAGGTGTTGGTCTGGGCTCTGTTTAGGCCAGAAACTAGGTCTTGGACCTCCTTGAGCCAGGCCCAAGTGAGAAAGAAGAGAGGGCTCGGAGTCAAGCCGACGTTGTTCAGGACCCAACCTAAGATTTGAAAGATCCAGGCCCGTCTTAGCCTATAAAAACCTAAACTTAATCTTATTCAAACGTATATACCAAATTTAACACAATCGATAGGATGGGCCGGTGGGCCCATGAAGCCCGTGAAATAATTATTTTACCAAAATCTATTATGAATTATTTAGACTTAGAAAACATATTAAATATCTCTCTTAGTCTTATATCAAATCAATTTATGCAAACCCACCTGACAGGATGAGTCCAAATAGATTGCCATCTATAGTTTCATGGATTGGTAAAGTGGAACTAAATTAACTTGAAAATAGAACAAGAATAGGCATAGAATGATTATTTGATTCTATAATTTGTAGCAGAAAAAATAAAAAAGGAATGAAATTATATCTTTAAATAATTTCTTAAATAACTCAAAATAAAATCTATATAAAAATATTATAAATAGTAAATTATAATATAAATTTATCTTATCCTAAAATTAATATGGTTATTAATCATTTTACTTTTATCATTTAAAAACAATAATTCAATATTATATCCTAATTAGGACCTAAAATATATTTTATTTTAGTATATATATTTACATAATGTGACTATTTATTAATAATTTATATTATTCAATCATACAATATTTTTGTAATTTACTATTTATAATTGGTAATTATTATTAGTTGATATAAAAATGGAATGATTTTAACCCAATCAATGAACTGGGGAATGATATTATATGTTCATTTCATTATCATTACTTTGCTGATATCAATCATGTTATGTTTTTAGTATAACTTTTATCAGAACTAATTATGAATGTGATTTTGGAGATTTAACAAAATCATTGATTTGACATTTGAATTAGACGTGTTATATTTTTTTATGATATTTGATTGGCATGTTGCGTAAATCCGAATATTAGTGTATAAATAAATTATTATGGTAAACAATTTTTTTATAAAAAAGTTACTAGGTGGTGATTTTATAAAATAATAATTCGTCTAATGTCGTGGTTTAGATAAATTGGGGGTTAATGGATTCTTAAAGGACCCATCGTTGACAAAATGGGGAAAAGAGAAAAGTGGTGGTAAGAATATGACACCAATTCCAACGGGAAAGATTCGATTTCTTATTAAGGGGAAAAGGGACGAAGTTCAAGTCTTTTCCCAATTTCTGCAACTTCCACGTTAGCCCATTTCGTTTTCCCTCTTAATCCTTTTCAATTTAATGCATATATATTCATTGCCGAGTTTCTTTATTTGTTGAAGATTGATTACAATGTGATAAAGCTGAGGGAGGGCTTTGAAATTTGAATCAGATTTGGGACTGGGATTCGAATTTTCGGCCTTGTCCCTTGTTCTGATATATTTGTTTACGTTGAGAAAATCAGATCTTCTGCAGATTTCTGAGCTGGGTTTTTTGTTCATGTTGTTGAGCATCATCACAAGACAGGTGACGCTTGCGATCTTTTTTTTAACAACCTTCATGTTTTTTTATTGATTGGGTCCTTTGTATCTGTTTGAATCTATTATTTTTGTATTATAATTTTCTTGGTGTTATTTGATTATTTTGAATACAATTATTTGACCTTTCTTGCAATTAGCCCACAATTAAAATGTATCAGCTTGTGGATTTTATTATCATATTTCGTTTGTTCAGCAGTAAGAACGCCGTCTTGAATAAAAAATACTCATATTATTGCTGTTTTCCGGTGTTTTCTTATTTATTGGGCGAAAAGGTCAAGACAATATCCGGATGTCAGCTCCGCTCCTATATAGTATCGAGTTGAGTAATGTTTCTTTCACTTTGATGAAAGGCATCCTCCGGAATGTCATAGCTGATCGGGCTGCGCTTGCCCACTTCAAGTATTGAAGGTCATCATTAACTTTATTTTCTCATTTCAGGTTCAGAAAAATTTACTTTGATGTCTTTTGGTATGTGATTGAGCTTTGGAAGTTGAATTGGAATAAAATTTGTGTTAATAGGTCCAATATAAACTGATGGGTTGTTTCACCTTTTTATTCCTTTTGGCTGGACATGCTGGTCTTATTTTTCATTGCCGTTTTTCTTCGTTCAGGACTCGGAGTTTGTTAGCGCTTTTTGTGCATTCAAATGATTTGTTAGAACTTTAGTCTTGAAAGATGTTTGTTAAGCGGGATACTGTGGAGAAAATGACAGCAGTGGGTTGCTGTGGCTGGTTCAGTTTTAGCTTTGCGAAAAAATCCAACAAAGTTAGGGGATTGGGTGATAGCACCTCATGCGAGTTCTTGTTGGATGAAGAGACAGAAGACGAGGATTATGGCTTTTCTAACAAAGATGTGGCTGATGATGGGAGTGGGGAAGACTGTTATTTCCAAAGTCCTACCAAACAAGCGGAGGAGAATCTCAGGTCACGGATGCAGCAAGGATTTATGTGTAGGGAATTCCCTGTGAAGGAAACCCACAATGTCCTTCGCTCAGAGGTAAGCTGGTATGCAGATTTATTTTTATTTTTAATTCAATAATTATCATTAGCTCTGGAAAAATAAGCTTCTAAAATTCCGGCTCTCAAAATTTTGAAGGTTGGGACTAGGATGAGATTTGTTGCTCAGGACACCTCCCAGAACTCAGAAATATAACAATTCTTCATGATTTAGATGTTTGTTGGAAAAGAAAACGGTGTCCTCATTATTTTCGGATTTAATTGATGTACTTTGGTGGCGAGTTGTACCTTTTTGGATTTTATATATAATATAAATTTCTGAAGATTGAAATTTAGACTCTTTTTTAGGAATCTCTCCTCTGTCACCAATTTTAGTTGGTGTCTTGCACCTTTTTAGTTTCTCGAAGAATCACACAGTTGTTCCTCCAAAACAAAGCCCTAACTCTATAAATGTTGATTCACTTTGTGTGGATATTTTCTTTGCTTAATTGTCCAATAAATGTGATTGTAACTTACACACAAGCAAATGACCGTGGCTAGCTGAATGTTCAACGACTACCGCATTTGTATGAGTTACATTGTAGCATTAAAAGTTTTTGTTGGGAACGATTTCATCGAGATATGTAATTCTCACCCAATTAATCATTTATGTTCTAGTTAACCGAACTGTATAATTTTCCCCTTAAGTTGATCTTTGAGCCAATATACATCCACCCTGCGGTTAAGGGAAACAATCTTTAAAAGGTCTATTGTCAATATTAAGAAATTAAAAAAATCTCTAAAATTTTCTACCAATTAATAGTTGATCTTTGAAGGCTGGTAGATCAAAATTCCTATTTTTTATCAAAGTGTTGTGTGTGATAAAAATTAAGGCAATGATGGTTACTTATACTCAATTTAAAAAAATATCTGTTTTGCATATCGTGAAAGCTTAAGTTGTCACCTCGATTAGAGCTTGTCAATGTGGATGTTCAATTTACCAGCACGGACATTAAGTAGTACCTCAAGCTTTATGTCAGAAGAATGAGATTGTCCATAACCAAAGCTGATCACTCTCTTTTTCATCCTTAAATGAAAGTTCCTTAAATCAGATAAAATATATATCTACGATGAGAGTACTTCTGCTCAAATTAACTCATCTAATTTCAGGATGAAAGTGGAAACAAGACTGTTAATGAGTATGTCTATGAACACAAGATTGGTGGTGGCAGCTATGGAAAAGTGGTAAGCTTAATGGTACAAAATCTCGTTTTCTAGTTTTCTGTATGGAATATTACGTGTAATCCTTTGGCCCTGTATTCTATAATATGCAGGTTCTCTACCGAAGTAAAATAGATGGTAATAATTATGCTATAAAGGTGATTTCTTGTTTCATGGTTGCTTACTCGTACTGATATTTACATGTTATGCAGGTTCTAAATTCTCACTCTATTAACTCCTTTTGGGTAATTTGTTGTATTAATCATTTTCCTGCTGGGACCTTCTTTAAATCCTGGGCACACTCAAAATACAATAGAGGCAGCCATTCAATGTGGATATCACACTCTAATTTGACCAGCTAACAGTTTTCATTTGCACATCTACATTATAACGTCCAACGCAATGGCAGAGAGCTAGATTGTTCTGTGTTATAAAAAATGTTTAATTTGTTATCCAGAATATATAACAAGAACCCATGGAAAATTGAAGTTATTAGAAATGATGGCTTTACATGATAACAGCTCTCCTTTTTGGCAGTCCTTTCATAAGTCTTATTTGTCGAAGATACATGTCACACCTTCAGAAACTGCCATGTCTGATGTTCTTCGTGAGGTAATGATAATTTCTTCTTGTGTGTCAGCGTTTCAGGTGGTTGCAAGCATGTTGCGTCATTTGTACTGGGGGTTATTTCCACTATAACTTTTCTACATGTTTTTTGGCTTTCTAACTGTCGAGTGTGCTATAACCATTGGCTTGCAAATATCTCCCTGCTATGCCTTTTTTAAAAATTTTCTTTTGAAACCAATTATGAGTAGCCTACGCTACTTGCTCCACTTTATGTATTTTTTAAAATTTTATTTAAATTCATATTTCTTGTGCATCCATCATTCTGAGCATTGATTGACGGTGGGGGTATATGATTATTCTTATCAGTTTTACAAAATATATGGATGATATGCTTGCAGGTCTTAATAATGAAGGTATTGAGCCATCCCAATATCGTCAATCTGGTTGAAGTTATCAATGACCCTGCAACTGATCACTTCTATATGGGTATTGTATAGTGTCCCTCATTTGCTTCTGCCCCAACCAGCAGTGGCTTTCTTATATGACGTTAAAGCTACTTTTGTTCAGTTCTTGAATACGTGGAAGGCAAATGGGTCTTTGATGGTAGCGGTCCTGCATGTTGCCTGGGAGAAAATACTTCGCGGAAGTACTTACGTGATGTAGTCTCTGGTTTGATGTATCTTCATGCTCATGTATGATGTTTTTAGACTTCTCTTTTACTATTTATTTTGTTAAATTTAATATAGCTATAATTTGATTTCTTTCACCTTGTTTGTTATTTGATCTTATACAATGATGTGTGATGCTTGTGGATGCACAGGTGTATATTGCTTCCAGATTCGACTATCACCTTAACATCAAACTTTTAAAATGGCAATCCGGCAATATCCTTACCTTAAATGTTTCCCAGTGTCTAGTGCTTAAACTCTTTAGTAAGTTAGTACTGTCTACAGCCTACGTGACTTCGGACATATTTTAGTGTTTTCTTTAGTCATCTGAAAAGACGAGTCCATTTTTCTACTTTTATTATTATTATTATTATTATTTACTAAAGCGGACAAAGTTTTATGCTGCAAGCTGTGGTTATTAAATTGTAATATTCACTGATCATATGTTATGCTTCACATTTTAGGCAGAAAAAGTTCAATACTGCTTCTTTGGTTGGTTTTGTGGTTTCGTATGGACCTTATCTTGTAATTTTGTTCGTATTTAGCATTAATTGAAGGACTGAAACAGTGCATTCATCAGTTGTTTAAAATTGAAATGCATTTATGATTGTGTGATGCGCAGCATGACCTGAGTTTCCCAAATAGAAGAAAAAATGTCGTGAGCACGATTTGTCATTCTCGGTCTTTCAGTTCCAGAAATCTAGACTTAATATTTATTTGTTCCAAATGACAGAATATAGTGCATGGGGATATCAAACCTGATAACTTATTAATTACTGGTTCTGGTACCATCAAGATCGGTGATTTCAGCGTCAGTCAGGTTTTCGAGGTGAGCCATTCTTATTGATTTATTTGATCATGTGAAAGGGAGAGGTTGATATTAATGTGCAGACTTCTCCTATAGTACTGACACAAGGACCTATCAATTGTGAATCAATTACGGGAATCTTAAATGCATGGACATACGCACTCATTCTATTATCTCAGAGATCGTTTTTTTTTTTTTGCCACTCCAATCGTTTGGATAATTTGGTAGAGAAAATTTTTACTTGCAGATACATCCCAGTAGGAAATTTCATTATTGGTTTTCACTTGGATATCACCTTATTTCTGTAGTTCTGAACCATTTGTTTAGACTAGTGCATAGTGGATTTTTGCCTCTGCTTAATTTATTGGAGCCAATTCTAGATTTCTTGCGAAGAATATGTCCATGTTAAGAAGTGATGTTGGTGTTCTTGAGTAGTTTGCTTTATAAAGGAGTTGTGTCAAATAACCATATAAAAATAATTTATATAACACAATTTCTCTATTAATTAGTTATTTTTCTGTTGCTAGTTTAGCATGTAACTTTCATCAGTGTCTTGAACTCAATTCACAACATTTTCATGCATAGGATGATAATGATGAGTTTCGTCGTTCTCCTGGAACTCCTGTATTTACAGCTCCTGAGTGCTGTATAGGCGAAAGTTATCGTGGAAAAGCTGCTGATACATGGGCAGTTGGAGTTACTTTATACTGTATGGTTCTCGGAAAATATCCGTTTTTGGGAGAGACCCTGCAAGATACATATGACAAGGTGTGTATAGTCGACTCTTGCTGTACAGCTTGTAAATTCCTTCATATGCATTATCTATACAAATATATCGCCCTACCTCCCTGTTCTACCTTATTTTGGCGAAGTGTTGCTCCCGTAGTAAATTTAGGTCGGTGTTGATACTCTCAGATCATTAACGACACATTATTACTCCCTGATGAAATGAACCCTCTGTTAAAGAGCCTGCTCGAGGGCCTTCTGTGCAAAGGTCAGTCTTCGATGTAGTTTCGTTTTCGGTTTTTTTTTTCCCGAAGCATTTCAAATGTCCATCAGCTCGAACTTTGCATAACCAGTGGATGAATCTGTTGCGTAGATCCCGTGCAAAGAATGACTCTGGAGGATGTTGCACAGAACCCGTGGGTTCTTGGAGCAGACGGACCGATCCGGCCATACTCGTGCTGGTGCAGGCAGCATAATCTCCAGACAAAAAGTGCCTGAATGTAGTGAAACAGATGCTCTCGTTTAACAGTTTGTTGATGCAGCTATTGTGATCCTGATAACCGAGGAAAAGTGCATTGCTGAACAGGAACGGCATATAACTTGAAGATCCCGAGTTTCGGGTATTTACTGGACTGGGGAAAGCATTTACTGGGTGGAAACTGTAAATTGTAGAACGATGGCTGTAGTTTCCAACTTTCGAGTGGGTAAGGTTTATTTTGGCTGCAAATATCAGAAGGTTGGGTTAAGAGTACATTTGTTTATCTGATAAAAGCCTTTTCTAAGAGACATGTCCTTGGGTTGGCCATTTAAATGCGAGATTAGGAATTTTGTTTGAGCCTTTGTATTTTAATTATCTTAATAGAACAATTCTTCATATGTCTTGTGTAAATCTGCTTGACAATTGACAAAGCTGGTATACATTACATTCTTAAGTTATAAGTTTTTTTTTAAATAGAGATGACCCCAAAATATTAGAACAGAACAGAGAATTTATATTTACCTCGACTGAGAAAAGTTTTAAGGACGATGAAAATAATTCATAGGGTGTGTGTTTTTTCATAATGCAAAATCCCAAATTAAATATCGTTTTGATCGATAATTATTTTATTTATAATGTAATTTTTAAAATAATGAATGACCAAAACGTTGATATTAACGTGTGATTAAGTGCCAAAAGTTCCTATCTAAACTTGCCTAGTTGTCAGTTGTTGAGTGTCGCATCACAACAATTGAGTCGTAGTTGTTTTAAAAGTTATGTCACGCACATTTTTTTATGTATTATTATTATTATTATTATTTTATTATTATTATTATTTGTATAGGATGTAATGTAATTGGTTGCACACTTTTATATGTGACATATATAACATATAATACAAATAAAAGAATGTGGTAAAACAACTAAAATCTTATGCGAAAAGTCAAAAAGATAAAGCCACCCTCCTTTCTCGGAAAAAAATTAATGAAAAGATTTTTGTCGAAATTCTTTTGTGGTATACAAGTTTTGTAAATTAATTTATAGACCAATTTAAAATTAATTAAAAACATTAAAGATTATTTTAAATTACATTAATTTTGTTATTAGTTTTTTTACTTCGAGAATTTTTAGTGATACTTTTATACTTGATTCACAAAAACATGTGTGCCACCAAAAATGGATTAATAACTGTTTCTAATCAATTTTGGAGAAATTTGATCCAAATCATATCTTGATTTCTTAATTTAATATAACATATGCACAAATTTTTACCCTATTCTACATAATTAACTGTAAATATCAGAAATACTCTTGCTACAATAATTACTTTACCTCATAATAATTCAGAAAATAATTATATATATTTCCTGAAAATTGTAAATTTAATATAAGTTTCAACAATGGATATATTAACCGATTTAACTCAAAATATATTTTTTTAAAAAGATGGTTGGATAAGCACATGAGATCAGAAAAACTGGCTAATTGTTGGTGTTTTCAATCTTAGCAAGTTAAAAGGGAAATGAATTAACCAAATTAAGCAAATATGGGGAGAAAAGCTATAAAAGGATAGGGCACGCGTTGTTAAAAGTAAAATACAAAGTTGACCCGTAATACATCCGAAATAGTAATAATTAAGGTCCCAAATTCTGCAGAATAAATTCCTTCACACAACAAAATTCACACCATTTTCTCTCACTATTACTCTCTCTGGACACGGCTCCTGGCGGCGATGCTGGCCGGAACTCCAATTTTTTTTAGCTTAGTGATGCGCGGTTGAGCCCTATTTGTTTCGGGTGGGCGGAAGAATGTGCCGGTGACTCGGGCTGCTGGAATACCAGGGAGATGCCTGCTCCCGCTTCAAAGATCTGATTAACTCGCGATTACCGGTTAGAATCCGAATCGATTGATCTTCTTTTTAATAATATGGAAAAATAGTTGTTTTTTATATGCTTTACAGATGAGTGATTATTTAATAGTTTGTATTGTTAATTTGTCCGTTTCTTCAGAATACCTGGAGAAGGAGCCGCGAATTTGATGTGGTTTGCTTGTTATTCTGAAAGTTAGAGTCTTTGCTGGAGTTTGGGAATAATTGAGGATTTTGAAGTCTCGATAAAGGTTTGCTTGATGATACAGATTGAATGTCCTTTTAGCGGAAAAAGATTTCACCAGTTTATAGATCGTTGGGTTGGGTGGACAGATTGTTTTGTCAAAGATGACTATTTGTGTTTGATATTCGCAAAATGATTGGGAAAGCTGGAGCTTGATCGCAATAAAGAAAAAGAATATAATAAAGGAACATCTGGGATTTTTTTGTTGTTAAGGGCGTTTCGTAGGTAAGGGATGTTACTGATTTGTTGATTTGTTTCTCATTGGATAAGGAAAGTGCTATAATGGATGCTAATGCCAACAAGCTAACAAAGTTTTTGTTTTCATCTTTTAATCAAAATAAGTCAATTCTTACTTGTATGGTTGGAGAAGATGTAAAAAAGACATTGAGGGGAGAAGATGATGATGGCTATCACGTTATCGAATCAAGTGATTCTTTTCTCCCTGGTTTGTATGATGACGTTGCATTGACGTGTCTTGCTCGAGCATATAGATCAGACTATGCTTCTTTGTCATTCTTAAATGCAAGATTCAATAGGTTGATTAAAAGTGGGTATTTGTATGAGCTGAGAAGGCAGTTGGGGATTGTGGAGCATTGGGTATATATGGTTTGCGATCCAAGGGGGTGGGAGGCATTTGATCCCTTCAGGAAGAAGTGGATGAGATTGCCTAAAATTCCTTGCGATGATTGTTTTAATTGTGCTGATAAGGAGTCATTAGCGGTGGGGAGTGAGTTGTTGGTTTTCGGACGTGAGATGTTCGAATTTGCTATTTGGAAGTACAACCTGAGTTGCCGTGACTGGGTCAAGTGTGAAGGAATGAATCGCCCTCGTTGTCTTTTTGCATCAGGTAGTCTTGGATCGATAGCCATTGTAGCTGGTGGAAGCGACAAGGATGGGAATGTGTTGAAATCTGCTGAGCTTTACAATTCTTTAACTGGTAAATGGGAAACGTTACCGAGCATGCAATGTCCTCGTAGATTATGCTCTGGGTTTTTCATGGATAAAAAATTTTATGTTATTGGGGGAATGACTAGTCCCATCGACTCATTAACTTGTGGGGAGGAGTTTGACCTTAATACAAGAAAGTGGAGAAAAATCGAGGGCATGTATCCTAATGTCAATCGAGCAGCACAAGCACCTCCTCTTGTTGCAGTAGTTGACAATCAACTATATGCTGTTGAATATGCAACTAACATGGTGAAGAAGTATAACAAAGAAAAGAACTCATGGGACGAAGTAGGGAGACTTCCAGTGAGGGCCGACTCATCTAATGGTTGGGGTCTTGCTTTCAAGTCCTGTGGAGAGGCACTACTTGTTGTGGGTGGTCAAAGGGGTCCTGAAGGTGAAGCTATTGTCTTGAATTCTTGGAACCCAAAATCGGGAGTCAAGAATGACACGTTGGATTGGCAAATTATTGGAATGAAGGAGCATTCAGGTGTCTTTGTCTACAATTGTGCTATCATGGGTTGCTGAGCCATGATTCTGCATCTAGGTCTTTTCTCTTCGTTTCCAACATTTGTTATTTTTTGAATCATCATCTTTCAATTGTGTGACATAATATATAGTCTACTTTTATGTTGTTTGGTTCTGTATCTTATTTTACTTTTGGAACTATTGTATTTGTATTTTGTTTCACCTGGAGACTGTTCGGGATCCCGATTAGCTGCATGGCAGGAAAATATATGTCAAGTGATATATGTATCTCCTTTCTCTCTTCATCTTTTTTTAGGAAAGTGAGGTAGCTGCAATTTATCAAATGGCATGGACCGGCGAATCTCAAAAATATTTTACGTACGGAAAATTTCGTGTACGCTGTGTATGCATTTCGATTCTGTTTTGTTTGGTTTCGACCGAACTGGATGTTACTTGTTAGGCCAAGAAAATAGTGGATGTTAACACCACCCTCATCTTGTCCCCAATCAAGCAGGGCAAAATCTGGTTTATTTAGTATCTCATGTTCTGTTTCGGTGCCAATTAAGTCACCAATCAAATCACATCACAACGGTTAAGTTGCTGAATAGTTTCATCAGCTTTCATTTATGCGAAGAATTAATGGTTCTTCTCGGGTTGATTATACATCTGGAAAACACCTCATGTAGCATAAATTACTAGAAGGTGTGAAATCACACATACTTTATATGAGATCTATACATCTGATACTCAATTGCTCGTGTACTTGAACTTGAGTATATTTATTAGTAGTATCTTGTAAGTACATTTACTTTTTAAAATCCAACTACCTCCAGTAAAATATTAATTGGAGTCTTCTCTCCATCTACTTCGATATTTAAAGAATATAAGCGGGATTCAAATTTTAGATTGAGCAACAAAGAAGCCCCGAGGCGTTCTTTTCTTGAGCTTCCACTCAAGTTTGAGTTCAAATATAAAATAAGATATGCGCTTGTATATTTCCAACCCCTGCAATTAAGTGAGGCCGACATGAAACTAGTTCCAGCTTATCTAAACGAGCTAAAATTACCCATGCCTGCCAGGAACAACCAACCACGTCCAAGTTCAGCAGACTATTGTCGTCCTACTTCGTACAGTTACCAATTCGTTATGCAAATCGAACTCGATAGACAATACTAAAAGCTTTAGCTGCTTAAATCTTAGGCAAACAACAAAGCAAACAATATCTTCCAAAAGATTGATCTGAGAACCAGACACCTTTGGTTGAAGGATGGGCGCTTAATAGTAACCTGTGTGGGTACTTAACTTCGTTTGGTGCTTAACCCGTGTTAACCTGTGTTGGAACATAACTTCGTTTGGTGCTTAATACATGTCCAGTCTCGGGCATCGTATTCGTATTCTTATTGACATTATGGGAACAAACAAGAACCCTGGACAATATTTTGCAGTTGCCAAATGTAACATGTAACTGAGTAAAGAAAGAGCAACCCTTTCGGCAAAGCATAGTTAACACAGGAGCAACCTTCCTCCACAACCCAGAGGAGAATTACAGGCATCAATTCGACAGAGTACAGATTCAAATACAATACATGTGACAGAAGCGTGGAACTGTGGATCATGTCCGCAATCCCCACTTCAATTTATTCTCAACAGAAACAAAGCACACATAAATGCAAGTTCACACGACAAACAGAGCTCAATCTCCCAACCAAGCATGGGCATACACACCACTCTTCCTCAGACTCTTCAAAAGGTCCCTGCAGTCTCCGCACACGGTTGTCTTGCAGTCAGCAGGATCTGCACAATGGAGGAAGAGTTCATCGATACGGCATATTGCTCCGGTTTTGAGTAGTTCGACGAGAATGTTTAACTCCATAAACTTTGTGTTCATCATAAGGACCACAAAATCTCCATCTGATACTGTTTCATTAAACCAGGGAACAAAGTCAAAACCTTTTTCATCCATCGGAGCACTCAAATGTTCATCAGGTGTGATTTCAGGTGCAACTGAACCTCCGGTTAGGGCTGGATGATAGACAAAGGTGGTGCCAGGATCAGTAACAAAAGATGAGAGAACAGACATTTTGTGATCAATGACGAACACGTCGAAAGCAGCATGGTGGTTGCCGCAATATGGCCTCGACATTTTGGCAATACTCGACTTAGCGAATTCCCCTGCACCTACATTGATATAAAGCAGTTTGTTTCTAGAGGAGATATTCATGAAGTTCGGAAGATAATATTGCTCCAGGTTGAACTGCCTTGAGTTTTTATAGGCAAGAGGCTCGATATACTTCATAAAGGGCTTGTTTTTTGCAATGGAAGGACAATCAGCTGGAAGTTGAAAATGCTCAAAGGAATCAAATCGTCCAATTTTCTTCTTAAAAATCACAAGTGTAAAGGATCCAACACCACAAACATGAACGACATCAGAGCTCTTCAAGAATGACACAACGGTGGTGGCAGACCTTACTAAGCCACCTGAATAGAAGTTGCGAGCACCAACAAGCATCGCACCTATTCCTCCAGGTTTCAAAACACGCTCAATCTCCAGCACAAGGAGAGCAGGAACCGAGACCTTATCGAGATCTCCTGAGTACACAAAATCGAAATGACCATCCTCAAAGTTGAGCTCATACACAAATCTCCTCTTGAAAAGGGAGAAAAAAGGGTGTTTGTTAACCCCAAGAGCATCAGTAAACCCCAGCTCGTGCAACACAGATACGGAGGAGGCAGATCCCTCTCCAACACATAGTGCTCTATCATTTGATTGCAACAAGTTCTTCTGCATTAACTCTTTAAACACAATTTTAGTCAAGTTTTTACTTTCTTTGCACATTGTCTCATGATCCCTCGACGGATAAAATGAGAAATTCGAAAAATCTCCAGCATTGACAAACGGGTTCGAGTGCAAGTTCAGAGTGCATTCGTTAACATCAGAAACTATTGGCTCGATCACACGATATTCACGGGCCATTTGCATCAAAGACAGAATAATCACAGCCAGTACAAGCATAAAGGCCCTTAACACCAGAAGTCTCACCAGTGGCCCCCGAAGTAATTGCCATTTCAAGGACTTGAAGTCCATTTTTTGAATACTTGAATCAATTCCCTTTAAACCCAACTCGCAGATCTTTCAAGTAATTCAAAGTATCAGATCTATAACAGCACAGATATTAACTCAACTTAAAAGCCAAAGATCGGGTGATAGTAAAAACTTCAAGAGATATCCAACACATAAACTCAACAAACAAATTAGCGAGTGCAAAATCTGGACGAGGTGTGATTTCCACCCACCAGTAATCCCATTGACATTTGGAACCCTAACCAGACGCTTCTTGGAACCCTCGCCATCGGTTCAAACCACTCGTCCATTTTGATTCAACTCATTATTTGCTCAAATTCAGCTAAACTTACATGGTTAAACCACAAGAGAGGTTAGAATTCGTGTTGGTTTCAGTGATTGTATGATATCGGGTTTGGGAATGAAGCAGCAGTAACTGATTCTTGGTGTGGGTGTGAAGAAGACAGGAGTATGGAGAGGAGTTCGTGTTGTTTGATAATTATTGATTTAATAATTTTACTTGAGACAATGAATTGAAGTCTAAATTTAATTTCAGAAGACACACTCATGAAAAATTTAAATGATTAGATTTTTTCCAATTATTTTTGGTTTTGGAGGTCGGTTTGATCGAAAATCGATGATTGGTTCGATCCGGAGCATATCGAAAAACCGTTTTACCTCAACATCGGTTCAACCGATTCTCGATATTTTTTTTGTTTTTTTTTTTTGAAAAAATCATTTTATAATGAATTGAAGTCTAAATTTAATCTCAGAAGACACACTCATGAAAAATTTAAATGATTAGATTTTTTCCAATTATTTTTGGTTTTGGAGGTCGGTTTGATCGAAAATCGATGATTGGTTCGATCCGGAGCATATCGAAAAACCGTTTTACCTCAACATCGGTTCAACCGATTCTCGATATTTTTTTTGTTTTTTTTTTTTGAAAAAATCATTTTATAATTATTTTAAAATATAAACTAATATTTGATTATATATTTAAATAATTAATAATAAATTTGTTTATCTAAATATATTAGCACACTAATATTATAAAATAACAAAATAACATAAATATAATAAATCTATATAATTTCTTATTCGAATTATAAACCAATTTCGCCATAAGCATGTGTAACGTGCCTGCATATTATTAGTATTCATTAAAAAAAACCCATATCTTCATTTTTGGTCGCGTAAACATGGATACATTTTTTTACAGAAACAATCTTCGGTGTGGAATTTGAATAGAAGTATATACGTTGCAGGAATTTTTGTTATTAGAACAATTGAATATATGATGTGTTCCTCGTGAGAAACCAAGTTACAAAGAAAGCAAGTGGAGAGTTATTTAATTGTGAAAAAATTAAGCTTACAATTAGTTTAAATTTAAAATAACAATGAACTCAGAGGGATTCTTTTTGGAATTTTACATTCTTAGTGTGAGTATTGAGAAAGACGAGGTAAGCCTGTGGAGGAGACCAAACGAACAAGTGTCTTTTGGGGTTGTATGGGGCCCACATAACACGTTAGGTAACCCTGGACGACACAAATTGATATCCTCAGGTGATGGGTTCATCCCCCTCTCAGGGAGCCACTGTCCTATAGGGTCGAAACTCCCTTCTCGGATAAGGGCTTACTTGGAATTGGAGGGTAATGTTGATCCTTACAAATTGCTAAAACTAGCATCACTTTACGCCCCTGCAGATATTATCTTTGATTTCATACCTAGGATCCATTCATTTCACCCCCTTCTAATATTATATCTGACCTTCAATGTCAGTTGTTCAGGTCGCGGAAACTCCTTATTTCAGGTGGCTACACCAAGTTAATCAAGATATCTTCTTCATTGATCGAAATAAAATATGGACTCGTAGTCTGTGAGAGCATCATATGGTGTGTATATATTATACATATATATATATATATATATATATATATATATATATATATAGGGACATGATATCCTACACAACCAACTTCCCCACCTCCTTCCCCGACTGCCACGTGTCACCATGTGATTGGACCAACATTTTAACTTCAACAATTTTTTTAAATTCCGACCAATTGCAAGGTGCCACGTGATAGTTGGGGAAGGGGGTGGGGAAGTTAGGTATGTAGGATATCGGGTTTGATATATATATATACACATAATAACTATATATGTATAAATTATCAATTACTTGTTTCTAATGTTAATAGCGGCATAATGCTCGAAAATCCACAACTGTTTTCTTATTTACAAAAATATTATTTGCTTATATATATATATATATACACATAATATCGGGACGGATTCGGGGGTGAACGTGATATTACCATTCTCATCCCCATTTGATTCAGGGGTATAAAAATTTCCCATACCGCCCTGTTTCGGATTTTCCCCACGAACCCCCAAACCCTATATATATATATATATATACACATAATATCGGGACGGATTCGGGGATGAACGTGATATTACCATTCTCATCCCCATTTGATTCAGGGGTATAAAAATTTCCCATACCGCCCTGTTTCGGATTTTCCCCACGAACCCCCAAACCCACGGGGAAAATTGTCATCCTTATTTATGGATATACAAATATATGTCTATTCTGAGCTCAAACTTCCCATTTCTTTGAAGATCTATCTTTCTTTAATATATTTTATTTGACTTTTACAAGGATGATAGGGGAATTACTTGATCAAGTTAGTCTCTAATTATTGAGATTTTTTAAGAATATATGAATGATTATTAGTGTTTTTTATGTATTTATACTTGGAACAGAAATAGAACACCGATTTCAAACTTCACAGCATCTGCGAGTTTTTTAATAATTACTCCCCGTTGAAAAATGAAACCCAAATTCTTGATCAGTTTTAAAGAATATATGAACGATTATTAGTGTTTGTTATATATTTATACTTGAACAGAAATACAATATCAATTTTTAAACTTCATAGTATCTGTGAGTTTTTTGAATAATAACACCCCGGTGAAGAATGAAGACCCAAATTTCTTGGAAATCCTTAAGTTTTTTTCCTTCTGATGATCAGTTCTTAATTATATCTTTAATATGTTTTAGAAAAAAACTTTTTTTCAAGTACATTTTTAATATTTATATCATCTAATTAAAATCCCAGAAAATGGGCCTACCTCCTCCCTCTAATTCGTCAAGCGTGGCCACCGTAAGCCACTTCAAAGAAAGCCCTAAACCATCCGATGGAGTGCCGCGATTCCTCAGACCGGCAGAACCAGCCGGAGGACCGTTCTCTTTCCTCCGAGGCCGATGACATTGTTCCCGATAAGCGGAAGAGGGAATCCGAGCCGGATACAACACAACAGAATTCGTGGTGGAAAACGACACTGTGCTCATATTTCAGGAGGTTTGACGGCTCGTGCAGCCATGGGGAGTCATGCAGATACGCCCACGGTGAGGCGGAGCTGCGGCCCAGGCCGGACAATACCTGGGACCCCACTTCCGAGCGGGCAAAAAAGATCGCGAAGACAGAAACTGATGAAGGAGAAAAAGAGCGTCAGTTGGGTGGTGTAATGATGACGGAGGCGTTGGAGGCGGAAAGTGGGGATAATGCTTCAGGATTATCCAAATGCTTGGTGAATTTACCGATGAAGTGGTCTCCGGATGATTTGAAGAAATTCCTGAGTGAACAGGTTAGTTATTTTTTTTTTCATGATTTAGTTTGCATCGTTGGAATGTATGTGATACTTTTCTCTTTCATGAATGATAGAATTGCTGTTCCTACATTTTCCAGCTTTAAATAGAAATTACGTATTTTTCTTTGTTAGTTCAAGAAGTATTTTTGTATTTTATCAAGCTTTGATTCGTGTGTCGTGATTTGGATTCTTTCGCTTAACAGGGAGTTCTCTTCAACTCAGTCAAGAAAAAGAAAGGCATGTATGTTGGATTTGTAACTTTTGAAAGCATAGAACAAGCCAGGACTGCAGTAAAGGTGACCTTTTTTTATAGGTTTTAGGATATTTTCTCGGAACTTAAGAAGTTCGAATTTTGTATATCATGTTATAATATTGCAGGCACTGGATGGGAAATCTTTTGCAAATAACAGGACTCTGAAGGTTTCTGACGTCGTTCCGCGATCTTTTGAGAAAAAGAGTAAAGTTACAAGGCCTCCTAACACCACGCAGCAAGTTGAGAACCCGTCAGAGGCTGTTGATGGCTCTAATATTATTGCAGCAGTTATTGATGACGACGACAATGATGACGACAGTACAATTCCTAATGGTTCAGTTTTAAAGGGTAGAAGTGTCCGTAATGTCGTGACTCCTCTTGCTCACATGACATATCCCAACCAGATAGAAAACAAGAAGAACTCTCTAATGCAGAATCTCAGAAAATTAGTGAGTAAATTTGATTCTCAATCAATGTCTTCTTGTTCTGCAAATTCTTCCTTTCATTTACATAAAATATGTGTTTGTATTGTGTTCTAGGTAGAGTTTCAATTCACTATTTGTAATTCAAACTTTTATCTATGTTCTGTAGACTAACAATGTGCGGAAGGCTTGTCCAAATGGAGTTTCACTTCCGGAATGGATCTTGAAATCTAAAGAAATAGGTGTGTTGTTCTGGCCTAAGAAATTGAGTACAATGATTTTATGAAAATGTTCGCTTATTACTATTATTTTGATATCTAGAAAATTAATAAGAATTTGTGCTAAGTTTAGGGGCTGAAAGAGGGCGGTGCTCGTTTATTTTCTGGTGCATCTTTAGTTATTTATTTCTCATTTAAAGCAGGATGGTGGTCTGGGTGCTCTGATGAATTTTAATCTTTTCCAGTGCTGACATTCAGGTCGCCTTCCATGTGAGTTGGTGGGTGTGATCGAGTCACCTCTTATTAATGGATACAGAAACAAGTGTGAGTTCTCCGTTGGATATTCCTTGCAAGGCAAACCTACTGTGGGATTTTTACTTGGGAATTTCAGGTGGTCTGCTGTTAAACCAGATATCTGAATAAATTATCAGTGTTTGGTTCCACTTAAAGAATTGGACAAATATTATAGGGAGGGTGTAACTGCTGTTGAGGAACCTGTGGACTGTCCGAACATTTCCAGAATATCTGTCAAATATGCTGCTATTTTTCAAGATTTTCTGCAGCATTCACCGTTACCTCTTAGGAATAGATTAAACAATTCTGGATTCTGGCGTCAGCTTACGGTATGCTTAGTTTGAAAAACACAGTTGTAGCTTGGGCGGTTAATATTGTAGGAAAATACTAAATTGGCTCCAACTATGATTTTACGGTAGATCTAGTGGTTTTTTACGCAAATATGAAATAGAAGGTAGCAATATTCCACCAAATAAAGGTGCTATTAATGTTTTTTAGGTTCGTGAAGGCAGGAAACCTTGCAAGATTTCTGAGGCTGACAATTTGGAGAACATTATTCAAGAGGTCTTGCTCATAGTTCAGGTTCATCTCCCACATAACTTTTGTAGCTATGATTTATACAATTTTTCAATTGACTATCCGTTATTGAAATTTGATTGTAATTTCAGTAACTACTGCTTAAATCTTGGATCCGTGAATACCTTCAACATCAAAGTTTAGACAAGTGGGAACTCATTCATGTGTTTTCAACATATCTGTGATGCAGGTTTGCACAGTGGGTCTTGACGATGGACAGGTAAAACTCGAAGTTGAGAAGCTAGCTCAAGCATTTTCTGTTGGATCTTCAATGGAATTTCCTCCCTTGCCTCTAACGGCTTTTGTGATTCAGGTAATTTTTCGTTTTCTATGGTTATGCTATACTACTTGAATAATGATCTTTGATGCTTTATTGTACTTTTAATTAAATGAAGTTGTGATGGGTGTAAGAATAATCAAAGAGAAACGTAGGTGGTTAAATTAAAGAAATGACAATATTGAATTGCTATGCTTTGGAAATCATGTTTGAACTGGGAAAATCGGAAAACTTCAAATATGAAAGGGAGGAGTCTCTCTCTCTCTCTCTCTCTCTCTCTCTCATATCTTAACTTATAGAACATTCTGGTCCTTAAGATGTTCTTATTTGTGATTTTCCCCTTATTTGCTTCTATAATTTAACACAAGCCTTTATCTAATGTCTGGCAACTTATAGGATCACACAGGAATATCAAATGTTGCACCTTCTGATGCCCCCGTGAGATATGTTTTTATTCGTAGAGATGAAGGTGATTATGGACTGCATATGACGGATGATGTTGTAGAACCAAGAATTAATGATCACATTAACAATCTCCGCTTTTCAATTTCGCCTACTGCTTTCTTTCAGGTGAATTTGTGTATACTTATCTAATTTTTCTAGGCAGAGGGAGAAACCAAAACTTATTTGCATTCAAATTCTTGTAGGTTAACACCCTTGCAGCCGAGAAACTGTATGCTCTTGCTGGGGACTGGGCTGATCTGGGTCCTGATACATTGCTATTTGATATTTGCTGTGGCACGGGGACCATTGGCTTGACTTTAGCTCATCGTGTTGGTATGGTAATGCTGACTAATCCATTTTAAACATGTCTATATCCTAGTTTCTGTATTTCACATTAAACTATTTGATAAAAGTTGGCAATTCTTTTGAGGAATAATGTAGAAAACAGAGAACAAATTGAAAAGAAAAACCTATCATGCCCCTTGTTTCATATGCTACACTTCTATTGCGTTTTTACAGTTAGTAGTATGTTAGATCATGCAAAATTGTTTTTCATTTACTTCTCCTCTGTACTGCAAGTAAAATGCTGTGGTCTGAATTTTCAGGTTGTTGGCATTGAAATGAATGCTTCTGCCATTTCAGATGCTCAGAGGAATGCAGAAATTAACGGCATAAAAAATTGCAATTTTGTTTGTGGAAAGGTTATACTGGATCACCCTCTCCTCTGTTCCAGCTCACAAATGAACTATATATTTCCTCTTTCTGCTATTTTTCTTCTGAAGCACGGTTTTGTCAAATTATTACTAATCTTTCTTGTGCTAACTCAATGTTCCGTGTTGTTTTTTGATGCATCATTAGGCAGAGGATGTTATTGGGTCGTTGATGAAAGATTACCTATCTACGCCTAAGAAATTAAATGGCATTTCGGACGCAGCTGAGAATAATGAAGTGACGACCAATGCAAACAAAGAGAAGATTTCTGATGCAGACCATGTGCCTGGACCTGAAGATAGCTTGAGCATTGATGATGGAAATGGCAGCAGCGGGAGTAAATGTTCAGGAGATGAGGACGGGCTGCGAAAGGATTGTGTCTTGAAAAGCAGTAGCCCACAGCAGCAATTTAAAAATGTTGTAGCTATAGTAGATCCTCCACGTGCAGGGCTTCACCCAACTGTAAGTGATGTTGAATCCCCATTTCTCTTCGACACTGCCTTCCCCAAATGACTAAAGAATACAATATGTGAAAATAGAGCAGGATTTTTTATCATACTGTCATCACGTGACTTTTGGTCGCTGCTGTTATCAGACAACATTTGAAAGTGAGACCTCAGTATTTTAACACTGCTTATTGTTCGGCTAGTAGTTCCCTTACGTGAGCCAACGAGAGCTCAAATTACTGAAGATATTCTCCTCACCTTCGACTGTTCTTGCTTCAAGGTGGCAAGTTGTTTCTAGGGGTAGGCTGCCTTCAAATAGTCTCTGAATCAGTTCTTTACAGGCTGCCTCCTTCGATATATGTGGGGTATACTTACCTAAGATAATTGTACCAAATTGTGTCTCATTAGTATTTGTCCTTGGAGACCCATCCATCGGGACAACTGTCGAAAAAGGCACTTCTCTCTGTTGCCACTCTTGCTTAAACTTCTTCACATCACCCTGCAATATACCAAAATGAAGTTCAGTCTCAACCCTTTTTGTTTCCTTTGTCGACAATGCCCAATGACCTCCCAGTTGTCGCCACTGGATTGAAATCTGTCTTCTTGGCAAACATGAACCTTCTTGTCAGATGTATCACTTGACCGCAGCAGGCTGATTGTTTAAATTTTTTATTGTAGGTAATCAAGGTTCTGCGAACACAATCTCGTCTGAGGAGGCTCGTGTATGTTGTTCCGCAATGATTTCTTTGGTCCAGCATAGTTTCCATTGATATGTTATATAGTTTGACTTTGCTCTCTTTTTTTCAGCTACATTTCTTGTAATCCTGAAAGTCTTGTGGCAAATGCTATCGAGCTATGCACACCATCTGGTGACAAAACTGAGAAAGGCAATAACCAGAAGAACTGGCAATGGAGACATATGAGTGCAGCTGGTCTGGCTCGGCACAGATCCAAGTCTATGCCCACTTCTGAGCCATTTAATCCTATTAAAGCCATGGGAGTCGATCTTTTCCCCCATACACCACACTGTGAACTAGTGATGCTTCTGGAGAGGTGACCGGTCCCCATACATCAAGAAACCATCCAAGTGAAAATACCCCTTCCTCTTTTAAGTGGCGGGTGTTACGAGTAGGATGGCTATTTATGTTTTCGGAAGTTTGAATATCCTTCTTATCCGTTGGAATTAGTTCGGTTAACCCTGTGAGTAATCTTGTTTCTGTAGCTTAAAATAAATGATTTTCTTTCGGCCATTTTCTATCATAAAAATGCTTTCATAGGTCCTGTGAAGGTCATGATTTCACTTGTTTACTGAGATACAGTTAATAAGGAGTTGGTTATTTCGGAACAACGGACGCATTAGATTTGTGGCTTATAAGTCTTGATATCACCAATGGAATCGAATATGAATAAGATTCGAGGATAATAATTTTAAACTCAAAAAATTTAACAATTTTTACTTGTATTCAACTTGAGGCTGAGTTCGAGTTTAGTTTGGATTATGAGTTTGCTTAGTTACTCCTGCTAGATTATACTTCGTATATTTTTTTTACTTACGATATTTGCAGGAAGTTTAAGGTAACATAGAATAAATCCATGTTATTCTTTTTCATTCAAAGTTCACTTCGAATTTGATCCAATTTTTATTTATGGTAATTTACGAACAAAAAGAACTCAAAAAACTGGGGAATTTTCTAGAACTAACAATGACCACCGAAATTAACATCAAATATCAAATTATAATGGCTTTGGTATAATATGTACCATTAAAAATTTGAATGTATCAAAACGTCAGGAGTTCCCAACGTTGTGGCTATTATTCTGGGCATCAATATCTCAATGGATAACCATTAATTCATCAAAGACAAAACCATCCCCATCAAGTGAAACCAATTTATTGAAGAGTAACATGTGGATTCAAGGTCAAGAATTATTTAACTCACAAGTTCCAATAAATTAATTAAGATATGTGATTACCTGAAGCAGTCAACATTGTGAGCTTGGTTTAGATATTCAACAAAATACAGAAGTTGAACCGCATAAAAAAGTTTATCCCTGTATTTATAAACTGAAATGATAGCAAACCAAGTCCATTAAGTTGTTGCCAACTGCATTCAGCCTCTTTTGTTCACTCGTGGTTATTTTTTTTGTATTTAATCGTTATACAAATTTGACTCGAACTTTATGGATATTATCATCCTCGGAACATAAATTATATGCTTTATTTTTTTTATACAAAGTAATATTGATATATATCAACAAATATTTCTGTAAATATAGAAAAGTTAAAATTATTTTCCTTTTGTGGCAATGTGTTTATTTTTATTTGGCCAATATTTTTAAAGGTGCATGTGTTCCTAGACCTGCCTGCTTCTGTTAATACCTGACGACGTCACATAACGGAATATTCTGGCGGCCAGAATAAATATGACAGCGGCTTAGTCCTTGGTACTTGTCTAATTCATAAATGCTAATAATTTGTGTTTTTTAAGAAAAACATGATTTCAGTGAAAGTCACTATATTCTTTGATAAGCTAATTTCCATTAAAAAAAGGTTTGTGAAATTTTTTTAAATAAAAATGTAATAAATTTCTCACAATTATCTTAGATTTCAAAATTTTATATTTTTCTGTATATTTAAAAGTCACAAAAATCCAATCAAACTTAAATACCTTTTCCAGTTTTTAGATTTTGAAATTAAAATAATTGTTGTAAAAATATTAGTTAAATATCAACAATTTAACTTTTGAAATAAATAAACTAATCGTTATGCTAAATCTCTTCTTTATCTTTGCTAATTTTTACTTTCTTTTGTCATACTATTCGTTGCATGACTGCCACATGTTACGTGAGTCCTAATATATATTTAAAAGGTCAAAATATATCAAATTTTAGCCAAATGAAAATAAAGTGAACCAAAACAGAATTTGCAAAACTTGAGGGGGTTAGTTAAATATTAACTAACCGTACCTTCCGTTAGTTTTAAAATTATTATTAAAACCCACAGGCATGTCGCATTTTGTATGGCTGTGGATATTCAGTCTAAAATGGACAACGGAAGATGCGGCTGAAGTAAAATTTGTCCGCTTACCAATTTGGACTAGCTTTCAGCCAGTCTATAATCCTCGTTAGTATAAAATTTTCCCATCAACCTCTGTCTTTCCAATCCCAAATTTCTTTTTGCCTCGTCATTCGCGAAATTGAGCTCAAAGTGTAGTCCATCAGTTGGTTTGTTCCTTCATCTGGGTCTTGTCTTCTTTTCTTGGTGAGTCGTCGTCTTGCTTGATTCTGGTTCCAATTGAATGTTTGTTGTTGGGTTCATTCGGTTTTTTATTTTGGAATTAATATTTTTCTGAGAAGATTTCGAACTTCTATTTGATTATTCGGTTTTCACCGCGTGCTTTATCAGATTATGTGTTTGTGTTTCATTTTCTCCACTTATTTGGATTGGATTGCCTGGAGTCTCTGGAAGATAAAATTTTGTTGGACTATCTTGGGCAGTGCGCAACTCACTTGTTTGGTTCACCTTGGAATTTTGTGAATTTCAACGGAACCCAGTTGATATAAAGTGAATTAGTTCCATGGTGGCACCGAAGCTTATATTTAAAAGATTATATTGTCGTTGCTCTCGGTTCTTGCAGCCAAACATCGCTCAATATGTTATTTGATCTCTTCTGTGCCTACTCTTTATGCATGAACAAGATTCGTTCGCAGTGTTAATGACTTGTTGTTGTATTCAACTTTCATATTATAGGACTGTAGTCCCAGTATTTGGTGGCGTAGAAAATGGCAACACAAACTGTTCCGGCTTCATTTACCGGCCTAAAAAGCCGGGATCACCAAGACTTGGGCTTTGGAAAAAAATCAGATTTTATCAGGGTCTCGGATTTGCGGAGGATAAAATCTCGCCAGACCAAGTTTGCAGTGATTAAAAATTCTACCAGTCCTGGTTCCGAAACTGTTGAACTCGAGCCAGCATCAGCAGGGAGCCCACTCTTAGGTACCTACACACTGTGCCATGCTTTGCTGCTGCTACCATATCCATGAAAGACCCATAGTTTCTCAAATCTATAAATCCATACCATGAGAGTCCTGTGGTTAGATTCGTTTGCAGATATTATCTTTATTTTATGGTGTGGAGAGATTTTTGCATCCTTTTCAGAAAAAAAAAGAAGATGACGTACTGACCTTTGTCCTTTTTATAGCCTTTTCATCACAGAGTTGATTTTAGAAACAAGACCTGTATGTGTCATCCTCTGATAGCTGATTCATTGATTATTTAAATGTAGTTCCCAGACAGAGATACTGTGATTCTATACACAAAACTGTGAGGAGAAAAACCTGCACAGTGATGGTTGGAAATGTGGCTCTTGGTAGTGAGCATCCTATCAGAATTCAAACAATGACCACAACAGACACAAAGGATGTTGCTGCAACTGTTGAACAGGTTCTGCTACTTAGGATTATGTATTTTAGTGGAGCACTTGAAAAATTTATCTTTCTTTTCAGCATCATAATTCGATGCAACTGAAAAAGGAAAGCATATGCTTTAAATGTTAGTTATTGATGTCTTTGCTGTGGCAAAAGATAATTTCATGTGGCAGTGTTCTATCGTGTTCATGTTAATAATTCATTTTTTCCTACGATGAGTTCATATGTAGTCAGCAGGAGGGCAGATAATAGTATTCATGGAAGTGTGTGCTGGTTTATGTTTCTAAAAATATTTGAATGGATCTGATCTTGGACATGTAATATGCTTGCACAATCATCATCTCTCACACCCCACTAACCTTGTTGAAAGTTGGTATAAATGTGTAATTTTAAATACAATGAATTTGCTGAGCATTGCTAAATATTTGGGAGAAGTTAAGAAGCATCATTCAAACTAGATTTATCTCAAGGAATATACTGTTGTGAACTAAATCTCTTACAGCATTATCATCTATCTGTTTAGAGTAAGCCTCTATAGCAAATAGTATTTTGATCTCATATGCTTTCAGGTAATGAGAATTGCGGACCAGGGAGCAGATATTGTCCGAATAACAGTGCAAGGAAAGAAAGAAGCCGATGCATGCTTTGAAATTAAAAATTCCCTTGTCCAGAAAAAGTTCGTGTTTGATTAGTTTCATTTGGTATTTTGTAACAAGAAGTACATGCATATATATGTGTGTGTATATCATCATCATTGGTTCTCAATAATTCCTTATCATGCAGCTATAACATCCCTCTAGTGGCAGACATTCATTTTGCGCCACCTGTGGCAATGCGAGTTGCTGAATGCTTTGATAAAATTCGTGTCAACCCAGGAAATTTTGGTGCGGAATTCTCCTTTTTCTCTCTTTTTTTCCTTCATACCTACAGAAACTGTTAAATCGAAGCATGCTAGTACTTCGCAGCCGACAGGAGAGCACAGTTTGAGAAGCTGGAGTACACAGAAGATGATTATCAGAAAGAGCTTGAGCATATTGAGAAGGTCAGAGCCAGGAATTAGTCGCTTTGCAGCTGATTATATTGTTAGACTATATTAATTAATTATATTACATACAGGACAGTTCCATATCTTATCGATGAGTTGACTTTCCCTTTTCATTTGTTTGATGGTATATTGTTTCTGTACTAGGATACCATCTTAGTTTACCAAAAAAATAGGGAAGCAGAAAGTCGCAACATTTGTATCTTCTTCTTGATACTATGGATGTGGCACAATGGTGGTTTCCAACTCTCGGATCAAATATTTATGACATATATTATGTTTATATTTGTATGAAATTTAGGTCTTCTCTCCTTTGGTTGAAAAATGTAAAAAGTATGGGCGAGCAATGCGCATTGGAACAAATCACGGTAGCCTTTCAGATCGCATCATGAGCTACTACGGCGACTCACCCAGGGGAATGGCAAGTATCAATTACAACACTTAAAGCAGTGTTCCTTTCCTTTCTATCTGTTTGTGGCTATGGTTAACTGCTTCCAGTGACACCGTATGATTCTGCAACAGGTTGAATCTGCGTTTGAGTATGCTAGGATTTGTCGAAAACTGGACTTCCATAATTTTGTATTTTCAATGAAAGCAAGCAACCCCGTTGTTATGGTCCAGGCATATCGCCTTCTTGTAGCTGAAATGAATGTTCTGGGATGGGATTACCCACTGCATCTGGGAGTAACTGAAGCTGGAGAGGGTGAAGATGGGCGAATGAAGTCGGCCATTGGTATTGGAACTCTATTAATGGTAAGCCTTTTCATGATAGTCATTTAGTATTTTACATTATCTTAAACGACAGTTATCTGTCAAGTAAATGGTAGTAAAAGTCTGATACTGCTTAATAGTTAAATCTACTGTAAAATCGAGGTCTTACCACTATATCAAAAGCTATAATTGATTGTTTTGATACAACTCAAATTGTTTAAACCGTGGAACAACTTATAAAAAGTTTGATCGCTATTCTTTGTAGGTAGCCCCCAGTATGATAGAGGCAACTGTTTCTCCTAACAATTTTTTATGACCCATTTGCATGCAGTAGTTACCACTGCTTGTTCCATTAATTCATTTTACTGCAGTAAATTTGTTGTGATTTCAAGGTCGCTGCTGATTATGCAGGACGGCCTCGGTGATACCATCAGAGTTTCCCTAACTGAACCTCCAGAGGAAGAGATTGACCCCTGCAGAAGATTAGCTAACCTTGGTATGGAAGCAGCTAAGCTTCAGAAAGGAGTGGTACAGATTCTATATGATGTAGCTATAATAGTTATTAATAATTTTCACAATTGATCAATAAAACATAATGGGTTTCTTGTCCTTGACATGACCAGGCACCTTTTGAAGAAAAACATCGACACTATTTTGATTTCCAGCGTAGAAGTGGCCAACTTCCCGTTCAAAAGGAGGTCAGACTTGAATTTCAAATCGCTAACTGGATTGTTGAAGGATTGTCTTTGCCTTGAAACTGATAACTCAGGTTCTTCTTTTTTACAGGGTGAAGAAGTTGATTACAGAGGTGTGCTTCATCGTGATGGCTCGGTTCTTATGTCTGTTACTCTCGATCGGTTGAAGGTTGTCTGCCATGATCTCCTTTGACTATTCTAGTAGAATATTTTGAGTTAGAACCATTTTGTATTATGTTTTATTTCCCTTTTTCTTCTATCGAGGTCGTGCCTTTCTGATTTTTATTTTTCTCCTTCCCCATGAAGGCACCTGAACTCCTGTACCGAGATCTAGCAGCAAAACTTATCGTTGGAATGCCATATAAGGTACACTTGAAAGTCATTCTTGGAAAATAATGAATTTTGACTTTCTTTGTTGGTTTCAATATAACTTCATCACCGACACAGGATTTGGCAACCGTAGACTCAATCTTGTTGAGAGAGCTTCCACCACTAGACGATAAAGATGCTGTAAGTCCCTTTTCATTTACCTCTGACACTTCATTGATGGCATCCACCATCACACTTAGTTTATGTGCTGATTCGTCAATGTATTTTCCTTGAGAGAAGCAAAATCTCAACATTTAGCTGCATCTTTATTTAGTGTTTCCCAAAAGGTAAGAATAAATAAATCATGGCTTATGGGCTCCCATACTATAAACAGCGTCTGGCGCTCAAACGATTGGTCGATGTAAGTGTGGGAGTTATAGCTCCTTTATCAGAGCAATTGTCTAAGCCATTTCCCAATGCCTTAGTTCTGGTGACTCTCAAGGAGTTGGCAAGTGGTGCTCAAAAGCTACTCCAAGAAGGTGTGACGATAGTTGATTTTACTTGCAACATAACGCATTGATTAATTCTTTTCCGATGCTTTCGGTCGTGCTAACTTGGTGATATTATCTCAGGAACACGTTTAGTTGTCTCCGTACGTGGTGATGAATCCCAAGGAGAGCTGGAAATTCTTAAGAGCATTGATGCTACAATGATTCTTCACAATCTACCATATGCAGAAGAGAAAATTAGCAGGGTTCATGCTGCAAGGAGGTAAGTGGTGGGATTGAGTGCTTGCTGTTGTATCAAAAACTATATATGATAGTTCAAGTGTCAGCCTTCAATCATTCCGCACCATGTGTAGTCACTCAGACAATATATGCTGCTTTTGCTATCAACACGTCTTAATTCACAAACTACATTCACCGCATTTTTAAGTTGAGGATATTTTGCAGGCTATTTGAGTATCTTTCAGAGAACTCCTTGAAGTTTCCTGTAATTCATCATATAAACTTCCCTGAAAAAGTTCACAGGTACCCAAACATGATATCTCTTTGCTTAGACAAGAGTCAGAAATCTGAAGCTAATATTTGTTCTGCATGCTGGTAGGGATGATTTAGTCATTGGTGCCGGGGCAAATGCAGGAGCCCTTCTGGTAGATGGACTAGGCGATGGCATCCTACTAGAAGCTCCAGATCAAGACTTTGATTTCCTTAGAAATACATCGTTCAACTTGCTACAAGGTTGCAGAATGAGAAACACGAAGACGGTTAGTATGACACTAACAGAAGAATTATGCTTGAATATAACTGTAAATATCTCATAAGATATCTTGTTTCGAATTCCCTGCATCAGGAATACGTGTCGTGCCCATCTTGTGGAAGAACTTTATTTGACCTTCAAGAGATTAGTGCAGAAATAAGAGAAAAGACATCCCATTTGCCTGGTGTTTCAGTAATTACTGAATCTATCTCTCTCTCTCATCAGTCAAAGCACATTGCTCCAACAGGAAACCGATCATATCAAATATTTCATATGTTTTTTCCCTGGCTTGCAGATTGCAATCATGGGCTGTATCGTGAATGGCCCCGGTGAAATGGCTGATGCAGATTTTGGATATGTTGGTGGCGCTCCTGGAAAGATCGACCTCTATGTTGGAAAGGTAACCCACTTTCACATTTTCATCAAATGAAATGCGGTGTGCTTGAATGAATGTTTATTCTTATCTCGTTATCAACAAACATATGTCGGTTTTCAGACGGTAGTCAAACGAGGCATTGCCATGGAACAAGCAACTGATGCTTTGATCCAGTTGATCAAAGACAATGGCCGTTGGGTGGAGCCACCTACAGAAGAGTAGAGAGCACTTTTCCCCAGAACAAATAGCTATCACAGTACATCACTTCTGTAGTATCTGGAGCTCTCAAGTGAAATTCAACCATAGATTTAAGCTGCATGAGATTTGTTTGGAGTGTAAATTATCTATTCTCTGATTGATCAGTTATGCAGCATTATAGATATGATGATACAGTGCCTATATTATGTTTCAAAATTCGAATAATGCACGATCTTGTTTCAGTGGGATTGTCTAATGATAGATGATAAGTTCGACTACGCCGAGCGTGAGGGTTGTATTTGTAGCCAAAATGAGTTCAGATACTCGAGTTGAGTTTTGACCGACTCGACCACATAATCTGTATGAATAGGCTTTACATGTAACCATATGATGTGTGATCCACCTCATGTGAGATGAGTGGGTAGCACCCTATCGAATTTTGCGTGATTAGTTTCTTTATGTCCAATTACCTATGGATTTTGCATATACACAATGTGACGTTTGTATGATGTTGATATATATTTCAGATAACGAAGAGACAAGATAAGAATTTCGATCAAAGATCCCTTGAAAAGTTAAAGGATAGCCGGATCCACAGAGTTTTTTTTTAATTAATTTTCTTCAGTTATATAAACTTATTAATATAAAAAATATGTGAAAATTTATTATTAATAAGGAAATAAACTAAGGTCAATATAAACAACAATAATGTGACAAAATCTAATAAGAATAACAGTATTACAAAATTAATTAAATATTTATCATCCACTAAAATTGGTATTTTGTTGTATTTCAAGAATCCCCTAAATTCAAATTTGATGGGCACCCCAAATGGACATCATGTGGGTACCAAGCTGACGTGGCAGCACCATAAATTGCCACGTCAGCCTGATGCCCATATGGACACCATGTCTAAATATACCAAATATACCATTTATTTAGGTCGTCCACTATCCCAAATAGGCGGATGCTGCAATTTTAATCGATTGCTTTTTTTTTCTCACCATTTTCATCTGCAGTCACCATGATTAGCGTTCTTGCTCAGGTCTTCCTCTATGCTCATTCATCGAGCTTCTCTCTTTGATTTTGAGGACTCGGGTTGCAAACAAATCTAGTACATCGGTGCAATTGTGTATGTTATAATCGTGCGTTTCTGCAGGAGCGTTTGTTAGGTGCCGCGCTGGGGAGCTTGTTAACCGGAGTGGTGGTCTTCGAGCATCGGAAAAGCATTTATAGAACGATTTCCGAGACTCAAATTGAGGTGATCCTTTCTATTCTTGTTTATTTCTTTTGGGTCGATGAATTCTTTCCATGTCAGTCTCGATGCTTTCTTCTCAAACCCTAATTGGGAACGTGACGTATGCTAAATTCTTGACTATTGGTTACTTGGATTAGTAATTCTTTGGACAACTCGTCTTTCAGCTGTTGGGGGAATATTCGGGTAGTTTCACTGCATTCTCGAATGTTGATTTTTCTTTCTTGCCTTCCTGCTTAATTCATGAATCTAGGTGATGAATTAGAATTGATGTGAAGCCGTTGAAATCAGTTATTGGGTTTATTAAAAATACTGATGCTGAAAGCAATTGTTTCTTTACACTTCAGTGGCATCTAGAACATTTATATTATGCATTTGTTGTATGGAGATTTTTGATGGTGTTCCATCCTTTGAAGATGTTGGAAACTGATAGTGGTGATTGAAATGCTTGGGAGTGAGTATTTTGTATTTTGAAACTAAACCTATCACCCGTGAAATAATTATATAGAAACAGTATTTTGGATATTCAGCATGTTATATTATCTTCTTTATTATGTCTCAGCGCCATTTCAGTCCACGGTAATAATTGAATTTTGATACATATATCACCATTAGTTCAAATTTTGTAGAGATGTAGGTTTCCGTTTCTTGGCTTCTTTCGTATTTATGATGACTACAGCCAGTATATTGTGCCTATGTGACTATTTGAATACTTGCAGCCAAGAGAGCCGATTTTCGGAAGAAAGTCCCGGCTTGAGTTTGCACACATGTGGAACAAAGCTGTTGATAAGACTTTGGGACCTATCATCGAGTCATTGAGCACACGCGGATGGTAGACATGCTCTTGTGATATGGCTTTTGTTGAAGGTTATCTTTGTCAAATAAGCTCGTACTTGTTTTTGTGTTTCTATTTCTACTTTTGGTACCTGGTTCACTTGAGAAAAATGCCATGACCGTCTTCCTTGGTGATTGGCATCTCCTTCCATTTCTTGTTTCTAGAGGGGGAATGTAAAGAGCAAAGATAAGGTTCCCGTTGATGACAGTACATTTTGAATTGTAGCTTCTGTTGTATTCTCTTCAGGATGATGAAAAAGTAGTGCAGAGAGAGTTGAATATTTTTAGTCTCGCACCATTTCACAAGCAATAGTTTACACCAATAATTTGTCAAGCAAGTTCATGTATTCACATCAGTCTTTGCCAGGCGATAGCTTGTTGAGCTTTAAGTGATTTCTTAATTTTTTGAAAGAGTAAAGTACGTTTGTTATACCTTATTGATACACAACATAAATTCAGGATTGTTCCATCGCTAGACTATTCACGTATTTTCTTTAACTAAAAAAAAATTTGTTATCTGTGTGGACTTTTTGATAAATGTGAGAAATTTATGCTGGGATATATTATTTGACTAATGAGCTCATATTTACCGCCGGAAATCCAAGTGTCAAAATAGTGATTTTTATCTCCACCAAGTGGACAAAATAGATGTCTCATTCTATAAAAGAAGTGATTGTGATACTCGTTGAAAATAGAAGTTGCACGAGACAGAAGCTTTGGAACGATTTTATTTGCTCCATTGGATACTCACTTGCAGTAGTAACTAACATTGTTGAATTTACACTTTTCTTTCGTATAATATATGATTTCTAATGTTTCAATTACTCAAACTAATCCAGAATCGAGTTGATTCAAACCCATTATGGGGAATTAGCTAACTCAACCCACCCTTATCTCATTAATAAGATCCGAATTCAAAACTTGCCTAGGGGGAGTCCAAATCCTTCAGTTTGAAGACAACGCATTTTGATGATTTTCGCTCTACTTGCTGCCCTTTGAGGCCGCTTAACCGCTAGCTGACAGGTTGAAAGGTTCTTCATGAAGTCCAGTGTATATATTTTTCAACACACATATTTTTATATCAAGTATTTTGACTATATTTTTTCAATACAAACATTTTACTCCAAGTATTTTGACTTCTATACTTGCTTCATTTTCCTCACGAATTACATTTATTTGTTCTTAATTAATCTGCCAATCTCTGTTACCTGTGAATGAATATATGTTGCGACTGTGAACTAGTTGCCTTTCGTTTGCTGTTCTTTCTGCGTATCTATCTATAAAAACATGAGGAGATTCTCATCTTAAGTGTGTGTGTCTCTACACACACACACAAACACACACACAATCTAGTAAAGCGAATGAAGACATTATCATCTTAAATGTTTCATTCCTTGTCTGGACTCTGGACTCTGGAATATATATTATACGAATGAACCACCAGATAATAGTGCATTACATGCAATGTATAAACTGGGAAATAATAAATACTAATACGGGGATTCATTGGTGGTCAGAAGTGCTCCAATGGTATGGCCGCGGCTCAGCTCTCTTTATCTCATTAAGCATTATCTACTTGCATCTCAGGATTAGCTCTTCTCAAATTTGCCCGTCGCCTGATCACCACGTAGTACACACCCATCACCGCTATGCCCACAGACAAGAAGCCTGCGAGGATCGCCACTATGCCGCCGGCACCAAGACCTCGTCCCCTCGTGGGCGTGCTCTCATGTGCCGGAGCATGCTGCTCTGTGGCTGCTGCTGCTATCGGCAGCGACGACGAGCAGTCTGATGAAGCGCATGAGTTGTCGGCACTTGGATGTAGCGCGGTCGGGTGGAAAAATGCGTATGCTTCTGGTGAGAAAGCTATTGGACTCTCGTTATCGAGCCCATGGGACCGGTCTTCGGCGTTGGTGATGGCGAGGGAGGAGAGAAAGACAAAGATCAGCAAGGACGCCATTCTTCGGGTAAGCAGTGTGTTTTTGGGTGTTCGTAGGATGTAATATAATATAATGGGATTGGAGGGGTGTTGCTTGTAATTGAATTTAGGTTCGTCGAAGTGGCTGAAAAAGGAATGGAGTTGATGATGGTCACACTTTCTCTGTGCCTTTTCCTCATCTTAACAATGCCATTGATTTCTCTTGTATGGCCACCATTCTTAATTAATTCCCATAATTATACTCTGCAACTTCAACAACTTCTGAATAAAAATAGTGTCCCAACAAATACAAATTCCCAAAAGAAAAGGTTAGTATATTAATGGATTGATCATTATATAGGTTAGAGGTCTCTTAACTCATATAGGGTTTTAAATCGAGGGATATGCACGAGTAGATCCCCCGTGGGAGAGAACTATATAGCGGATTAACTCCCATAACATAACCCACCATATTTCAGTGGAGAATATGCTCCTTACGATAATACAATTGTTTTCCGAAGCATGTGCAATTCTTCTAGTACTATGACAAGACCACTAGGAATTCATCTATATATCTAGACTAATTATGTACAGTTAGATATTTTAAAATATCAGATCATTATGAGAGAGAAGAAAAAAAGAAAAAAATATTATGAATTCAATAATCTATTAGAGTGCTGCTGGAGTTTCATGTTTAATAAAGAAAATGTAGCCAAAAGTACCAAAAAAGTGGAGGCATGCCATGCTGCATGAAAAGACTGGCATATATGAGTATTTTAAAAGATTACGCACCATAAAGATCATAATTTCACGTTTTTATTTATTTAATAAATTGACACAAACACTCATGCATACACAATCACAGGTTTTGGAAAGAGAGGCAGCATATGCCAACTGACGTGATGAAATTGTATCCCAAGAGGGGCACTGAAAATCATGTGCGGCTGTGCCTCCACACTCGAGTGCCTTGGGAAAAAGATTATATTATATCATTTGTTTTATGTGAATTTTATCGGTTAGTTGATTTTAAAGATATACAACCAATTCTTCTTAACCACATTTCCCTCCTTCAAATACAAAGTGTCTAAAATGAGGTTGAATATTATAGAGAATCTCTCTTTAAGTGTGTATATGTAAATGTAGTCAAAAAATTTATTTTTCGGACTCCTCCAACATTTAATTCGAATAGAATATCCGTCCGGGTGAGTTGGAAATTTGTTTTAAAATGGAATTGTTTTGCTTAGCTTAGAGCAGCAGCAAAGGAGTCATAAGTAGATGAATTGGAATAATAAGGTGTCATTGCCGAGGCTGCGAGCTGTCCTCATAATTATTTATAGTGTCGCATGCCAACGTTGAAATCACTCAATGCATATACTAATACTAGTCACCCCCACCTTTTTTAGCATATGTATTCATGCAACTCCAGTATATTAAACAAATTTGTAAAGGACTATAATTTTTCATCCAACAAATCGAAAAATCTATATTCCTGAGATGAATTGATTCAATTCGAATTTATATTAAAATTAATATACTTGACACAAAAGCAATACTTTTCATCAATAGGATCAAAGTTCCATCTCATATATAAATACTGTGGTATTTATTATATTCACGGCCTACAATGCACCTCCAGACTTCTGAAAAGGATTAATAAGGCCCTCTTGTTTCACATGAGTAAAGCTTCTAAAAAATTGAGAAAGGTGTAATGAATATGATCGCAAATGTTGATGAACTGAATACGACTGTTAAATTTCTAAAAAATATAATTTTATGCAGTATTTCAGTGCAAATTTTAATCATATTGGAGTAATTTTGTGCCATAAAATTTACTGTTGTGGTTTCATTTTAGTAAACAGACTGTTGGGGTTTCATTTAGTAAACGGACTGTTGGGAATTAGTGTTCGCGAAAGAAATTTTAATGCATTTTTGAAAACTAAAAATAATCAATAGGTAGCCTCTTCTTTAATTTTTTATTGATTTGAAACGAGAGATTCATAGCTGGACATACATGACCGGTACACATCTGATGATGCAAAATGAATAAAGTTCAAACCCCGATTGAAAATATCTAAGTTTCAATATCACGTAGCTCCAACAGATTGTGCAATCTCTACAAGTTTATTATGACGCCCTAATTGATATTTCACTTGAAGACGATCGACGCCAAGGCACATCAAAAGCAGTTAAAGAAACTGCTGATGAAAAATCCAAAGATCGTGTCAACTGGATCAAATCATTACTTAAATTCCCATAATCACCACACCAACCAAGCATAAACAAATATCATAAACGGTTTGCATAAAATCAAATATAATGAACGCAGAAACCACCACATCAATCTATAACAGATGAAGAACAAGTGTCTTATGGGAACAAAATGATTTCATTCAACGTTTCATCTATCGATCAATAATATAATAGGAACTATTAGCCACGTAAATGTCGCAATAGCTCTCATATTCACCTCACGTCGAACAGAGAACACCTGAGCAATGAAGGACTCAAAAGTGTATCAAGCCATCAAAGGCTCTTTGGGACCCGAGGCACAGGGTGCACAGGCAAGCCATGGCCTTTCAGACAGGAACATTTGAAGTGGGGAAGATGATATATATGTCAATCATTTTTCAAGAAGAAACTAAAAGTAGTTGCACACTCTAAAGTATTTAAACCATCAATGTTCCTGGGGAATCATCATGCGGCTTGCAGCCTAGTGAAACCTCACGCCACAACATTTCCACAAAAACCAATTTTCACTAAGCAAGATTCCCATCCGATTGAGATGGTAATAGGTAGTGTTAGTATGTTCTGGCTTATTGGTCTTTCCACTGCACGACAACATTGGCATGAAAGATAAAGTTTTACAACCTCGAATACTATCACTCAGTAGTGAAGCAATGAACTCTTAACCCTAAACCTTATCATACTATTTCCTAAATGTCACAAAACTTAGTCCAGCTTTTAGCTCTCACATTCCAAATTACGGAACTTGATATGGCAACTTAAGATGGGGTATTGAAATTAGAATTACAAGCCATAAAAGACAAATGGATGTACAAAAAACACACATCCACAAGCAACAACCAATTCCATGCAAGAAAACCAAGAATAACAACAGTTGCGCATCATGGGAAAAAGGTAAATATATAACAATGTCCAAGCTAAATAGTCTATGCGACGTTCATCATGGAAGCTTGAGACGACAAAATTATCCACCGCTCATCAAAAATTGTTTCAAGAAAAAAGTTTTCCTCAACAAAACTCATAAATAGAACATAATAAAAGCCAAGAGTACATGAAATTGGAAACAGAAACCCACCACTAAACCTTTAGCAGCTCAGTCTAGTGGAATTTCCACGTCGCCATCGCTGATCTCCTGCTGCAAATCCTTTGGATCCTTCCCGTCGACAGTACATCCAACGGAAACGCAGGTGCCGAGAATCTCTTTGACGGTGCCGGACAAATCCTTGGCCATTGAACGAGATTTCATCACCTTGGCGATCTCGATCACGTCGTCAAGTGAGATATTTCCGTTGTGCTTTATGTTTTTGGTCTTCTTCCGATCACGCTCCGGCTCCTTGAGCGCCTTGATGACCAAAGCAGCTGCAGAGGGGACAACCGTGACTTTAGCCTGGCGATTCTGAACCGTGAGCTTGACGGTGACGCGGAGGCCCTTCCAGTCCTTGGCCGTCTCCTTAGCGATGTCTTCACCAATTTTTTTTGGGGACAGACCGAGGGGACCTATCTTAGGGGCGAGAGAACTGGCGGCGCCAACTTCTCCGCCCGTGACTCGGACGAAAACGTCGACGACTTGCGAGGGATCGAACTTCGGCGGCATCGTTGGCGGGTGCTTAGGGTTCTGGGAGATACAGAAGGAAGCCGAAGCAAAACGAGGGATATAGGTTACGGGTTTGAGCCCAGCCCATTCAGTCCTTGGGCCTGGAAAAACAACATACAAGGACTTGATTGAGCCCAGGGTAAAGTATTAAGGCTTAGAATCCATTTGTTTTCTTGGATAAATGAAAGGGCCATGTAAGATTTAACTCTAGAATTAGAGAATTACGGTTAAAATCTAGCCCCGGTAAATAAATATTTCCGGCTCTGCCAAAATATAAAATATAATGCAACAGTCCCTAAGGAGATCAAAAAGATTGTTCATCGATCAATAATCTGTGAGAGAAAAACGTCAATAATCGAGCACATTGGACGGAGTAGATAAAGTTCACATAGCTTACTTATTTAAGAAGAAATAATTAAAAAAAAAAAAGGAATAAACAAAA
>KV005036.1:0-14268 GCA_001598015.1 Dorcoceras hygrometricum
CGCCGCTCTGGCGAAGCTCCGTCGATGTCGTGACGGCTGAATTCTTCTAGGATTATGTTCGGGCCTGTCCCGATCAGCCCGTGAAGTTTTCGGGCCGATATACGATATCGGGCCCGTTTTGGTCGATTTTGAGATTTTTGGGCCTAAAATTGTTTCAAGCCCAATATGATATAATTAAAATTAGCAAATGTGATTTTAATTATAAAATATGATTTTATAATGAAATATGATTTTGTTGATTAAAATTTGATTTTATCGACAAAATACGATTTTATTATAAAATGCGATTTTATGATTAAAATATGATATTACGATAAATAATAGGATTATTTAATTTATGCATGTTAATTAGATTATCTGCATGATTGGGATGATCGAGAGCCGTGCCCAATTTGTTAGGTGTATGCGATAGGTTTTTGTGATTTCGGTTTGTAAATATTATTGATTATCATTTAAAGTGGGCCTGTTTGTGGCCCGTTCCCACCCCTTGATAAATGTATCCCTTGTATGTCATGGTAAATTTAAATGTAAAATTACTAGATTTAGTGGGAGGACATCCGAAGACGGTGGACAATGGCGATCAAGAATATTGAAGAACGAAGATCTGTAAAACCGAAAGCTTTGTAATAGGATTGCATTGCATATTGCATTACCCCTAGGATTGGACCCAGGTCCGTGGCTGGCAACCACGGACCGCATAGCTCTCGCGATCGATCATCCTAATATTTATATATGTTGATATATAGTTTAGTTGAATCCGCATGTTGCATGTTTTAAATTTGATTTAAAATAAATGCATGAGACCAAATTTTCGAAAATAAAATCCCTCGTTTTAAATACGATTTAAAAATAATATCAAGACAAATGTTTATTCGATAAACTAAAGGGTATTTAAAATTGTTTAAATTTCCCTACCTTCCATCAACAATGGGTGTACGTCGATGCTACCCGTATACATGGCCCGGCTCATATTATTGAGGGGGTTATGTATGCCGGAAAGCTGTCCACGCCATTGACAATTGTTGTGAGTCGGTTGGAACTCCCTTTAACGTTGGCTCATATTATTGGGGACGTTAAGGGGACCGTCCTTCACGACTCGACATTGATGGATAATCTTGACACGTGATAGTAAACGGCGTCATATTATTGGGCCCTTACTGGATGTGAGGTGAATACATGGAGGTTGCACCGGCTGCAATCAGAAACTACCTTTTGGGGGTCATGGATGGCTGATATTATTTGGATCCATGATCGCTTGATTGGGCTCCGTGTACCCACTAAAGAAACCTGTTTTCTCGATTTCATTAGAGGGTGGTGAAATCGTTAAAATAGTGGGAGGGTAATTCATAAAACTTAACGACCTTGTTTTATGTCTTAGCTTATATCTTATATAGTTAGTGATGTTATGTCTGTTTTCCTTTTCAGTATTACTGCATTTAAAATGGTTTCAATGAAAAACCCGCTTGCTGCTATACTGGATAGCAACAGGTTCACCGGTCTGAACTATCAAGACTGGCTCCGCAACCTCAATCTTGTATTGGCTTCGGAGAAACTTCTTTATGCGATAGAGAAGAGTCCTCCGAAGGAAGCCCCTGCCGATATCAGCCCTGAGGAGCTGATAACACTTAAACAATGGTGGGACGACGAGGTTAAAGCTCGGTGCTATGTGATGGCATCGATGTCCAATGAAATGCAACGGCGTTTTGAGAAGACGAAGTATGCTGCTGACATACTTTTTCATCTCAAAGAGCTGTATGGGGAGAACTCTCGACATGAGAGGTTCACGGCTGAGGAAAAGTCTGCCAAGAAGCCAAAGGCAAAGGCTTCTAAATCAAACAAGAGCGAGGACGTCTGCCACCACTGCCACAAGGCTGGGCATTGGAGGAGGAACTGCAAGGAGTACCTCGAGCAGTTGCGAACTGCAAAAGGTATGTTCTATATTGAAATAAATATGTCTCTTAATTCGACTTCTTGGGTACTTGATATCGGATGTGGATCTCTTATCTGCAATGATTTGCAGGTGATGACAAGAAGCCGATGTCTTAGAGAGGGTGAGACCCACTTGAGGCTTGGCAATGGAGCAAGAGTTGCTGCACTAGCTATAGGAGATGTTTATTTATTTCTGTCTTCTGATTTTAAGTTATTGAGAAACGTTTTATTTGTTCCCGAATTAATAAAGAACATTATTTCTGTTTCTATGCTTGATAGTGATGGATATTCTTGTATGTTTGCTAATTCGATTTGCAATATTTACAAGAATGAATGTTTAATTGGAATTGGGGAACGCGAAAACGATTCATACACCTTAAAATTAAAAGACGTTCCAACTCGCGATGTCGAAGCACACACAACAACGATTAAAAGGAAATACAATAACTTAAACCCAGCACAACTTTGGCACGCTAGGCTAGGTCATATTTCTCTATGTAGGATGAACAATTTAGTTAGGAGTGACCTGTTTGATATGTCAGACATTAACTCCCTGCCGACTTGTGAATCTTGTCTTAAGGGAAAGATGACCAAGCAACCCTTCAAGGGCAAGGGTGAGCGTGCTGAAGGCCTATTGAATTTGATCCACACTGATGTGTGCGGCCCGTTTAGTACTGGTACTAAATATGGTCACACATACCTCATCACCTTTACCGATGATTACTCTAGGTATGGGTACTTGTACTTGATGAAGTACAAGTCTGAATCCTTTGAAAAGTTCAAAGAATTCAAGGCTGAAGTAGAAAATCAATTAGGCAAAAGTATTAAAGCACTTCGATCTGATCGAGGTGGCGAATACTTGAGTGCTGAATTTCAAGACTATCTGAAAGAGAATGGGATTCTCGCACAGTGGACCCCTCCGGCCACACCACAGCTCAATGGTGTAGCGGAGCGTCGTAATCGGACCTTGTTGGACATGGTTCGATCTATGATGATGATGGTCCGGATGAAATAGGATCAAGGAGAAAATCAGCAGCCGTGCTTTGTTAAAAGCGTTTAAAGATTTTCGCGCTGCTGATACACACTGGAGGTGCAATACCTCGTTGTTCTTGAACACATATAAAAACTCAACAAGAAGAGCACCGGAGACAGATCTGGTATGATTTAAAAATCATGCGGAAAATACCAGAACTGAATCCTATATTTTAAAACAACTCAAACAGATTTATGTACAACATAAATCTGTTCGAGACTTGTGTGCTTGTGTGCTGCTGTAAACAATGCGATGCTAGAATACTAAGAGCTGATTTAAATGCGTGCTGTTATGCGATGTGCTGAACTGTAAACGTGCAATGCTAAAGTGAAAGCTTGCTGAATGAATAAAGAACACAATACAGTACACAGCATATTTGTTTCTGGAAGTTCGGACTTCAATGTCCTACATCTCCCCTTCTTCCACCTCGGAAGGATCCACTACTAGAAGATTTGATCTTACAACTTCGTGTACAGATCCAATCCCACAACCAGCAGCTGTGAGAACTCCTAGACTCCACAAATGCACAACAGCCTCAACTGTGTGACTGACTACATACACATGAGTTTTACGTCTTCGTGCTTGGACGTGAACTGATACAAGATTTCGAGATTCATTCACAAAACAGATGTGAACGAATCTCGGTGTGTGAGATTGATACAATGAAACGCTCAACTCTCTGATTTTCTCACACACGAGGGACATGCTCTAACAAGCTAATTTAGACTCAGCAATCGACTCTCGTGAAAGCTCCTCTCTAATGGCGGTCGATTGCTTTGTCTATCTGTCCATTTTTCCCTCTGTTGATGCACTGTATATTCAATGTATTTCTACCACAGTATTGTAGTTGCACCAACGTTTCTCACGCACGAACGCTACACTTCTTCAATGGCGCTTCTCGAATATATAGCCTCTGTAGAATTTCTTCCCGTTGGACACAACTTCTTCTCATTCAAAATTGTTCTGTAAAGTATCGCCAGGGGAACAGTACTTGTGTCCTTTTCTTTTGCAGGCTTCTTGTCATTTTCGCCATTTGAATTGAGCTCAGCAGTTGACATCCAGCTTTGATAACTCTTCGTAAGTTGTCAACTGCTTCGCTGCTGATTCATTCTTCGACTGAATGCAACGCTTCGCTACTTCTTCTTTTCTTGCGTCTGTATATCCTGCGACTGGATGCGTAGCAACAACTGATTCATTGTAGCTCACGACTGGATGCTGCTGTTGCTTGCGTCTGGTTCATCAATTGCTTCGCCTTAATCTTCTTCAACAACGATAGATTTATCTTCTTGCGTCTGGATACTCAAACACTGCGTCTGGAAGTCTTTGCATTGCAACTGGATCCACTGTAGCTTGCGACTGCTGAAATTATCAACGCAAAGTCTTCCTGCTGAATCTTTAGCGCAAGAGCAAAACGCTGTCGTATCAACTTATGTAAACGACATCGTTTTGCTATCGCCAACTCCAAATAGCATCTGCTGATGAACAGTAGCTTGCGAATGAATTAGCTCCTCTACGACGTCGCTTCCTCTTGCGTCTGGATGTACAAGCTACCTGCTGATTCTTGCGACTGCTCAATCAAACCATCTGCTGAATATGATGACGTCACCGATGACATCATCAACGCTAATCCATCTGCTGATCGCTTCTTATTGCGAATGCAAAACGCTGTCGTTCCAACTTATTCACGCGACATCGTTTTGCAATCGCCAACTCCAAATACCAACTGCTGGTTGAAGCTCTCTGCTGATTCTATTCCACTGTAGCTCCCTGCTGAATGATGACGTCACTGCTGATGTCATCTACACTTAGCGCTCCAGCTGATTTCTTCATCATTCCAGCTCCAGCTTGTGATTCTTCTTTGCTTCTTGGATAGCGACTGTTGATAGATTCATCAACAGTACTTATAATCGCTACTGCTAACAGATTCGTCAACAGTAACTTGCGCATCTTCTTCTTCGATCTTATTCTCCAGCGCGCTTCTCAATATCTCTGGTTTACTTTATCTCTTTAGCGCTTGCAGCTGGTTGTCATCGTTTCAGCTGGTTCATCATGCTCCAGCTGATTCAATCTTGGCCTCCGCCTGATTACGAACAGCTGATTCAACTTTGGACGTCTCCATTGCTAATCCAGCTGCCGATTCCAAGAACACCAAACCAACTGCTGATCGTTTATAATGCAAACCATTGGCTGGACAAATGTAGCTGCTGCTGATCGTCTTCTTCGTTCCTAAAACCTGTACGCTTAAGTGGAATTGTTAGAAACACAATAATAGGTTTTGTGTAATCCAAAACTTAATTAGGATCTGTCAAAACAGATCCAACAATCTCTCCCTTTTTGATTTACACAAAATCTTAAACAACAAATGCATGTTCTAACAATTCTCTCCCTTTTTGTGGGAATCAAAAAGAGTTCGAATCTGCTGGTCTTCCCGATTTAAAACAAAAGCTCTCCCTACACTGTTTCAACAAAATAACGAGACAGCAGGAGTTTTAATCTTTGAAAAACAAAACAGCTTTGGGAAGCACCAAATGCAACAGTATATGATTTTCAAAAGCGAAACTGATGCATAGCTCAAAATTATAAAAGACAGTGACGCCACTCTCCCTATCTTTTATAACATGCGCTCAAATCATTTTTAAAATCAAAATATTGCATCAGCTGAAAAACCGCAAAACAGAACAATTTAAAATATATCAGAGCATCGAAATATTTCAAATGAACACGTGCTACTGAGTTGCTTAAATCTATGAAGAACCAGTACAGAGAACAGCTCAGATTTTTCTTTCTTCTATCTCGCCCCATGTGCTTGTCACTGAGCCTCGCTCCAAGTAGAACAATTTAAAATATATCAGAGCATCGAAATATTTCAAATGAACACGTGCTACTGAGTTGCTTAAATCTATGAAGAACCAGTACAGAGAACAGCTCAGATTTTTCTTTCTTCTATCTCGCCCCATGTGCTTGTCACTGAGCCTCGCTCCAAGTGATCTTACAGCACAACGAAAATAGAAGCTTTGCATCTGCCCGAGACTCACGCATCCCGACAGTTCATCAAGCGAAAAACCGGTTCTACATTAAAACAGATTAACTGGCCTTCATAAAATAAGCTCCTCAAATCAGTTAAAACATTAAAACCATAGCACATGTGTTTTAAAATTAGTGCTCGTTCAAGAACAACCTGCTCTGATACCACTTGATGGTCCGGATGAAATAGGATCAAGGAGAAAATCAGCAGCCGTGCTTTGTTAAAAGCGTTTAAAGATTTTCGCGCTGCTGATACACACTGGAGGTGCAATACCTCGTTGTTCTTGAACACATATAAAAACTCAACAAGAAGAGCACCGGAGACAGATCTGGTATAATTTAAAAATCATGCGGAAAATACCAGAACTGAATCCTATATTTTAAAACAACTCAAACAGATTTATGTACAACATAAATCTGTTCGAGACTTGTGTGCTTGTGTGCTGCTGTAAGCAATGCGATGCTAGAATACTAAGAGCTGATTTAAATGCGTGCTGTTATGCGATGTGCTTAACTGTAAACGTGCAATGCTAAAGTGAAAGCTTGCTGAATGAATAAAGAACACAATACAGTACACAGCATATTTGTTTCTGGAAGTTCGGACTTCAATGTCCTACATCTCCCCTTCTTCCACCTCGGAAGGATCCACTACTAGAAGATTTGATCTTACAACTTCGTGTACAGACCCAATCCCACAACCAGCAGCTGTGAGAACTCCTAGACTCCACAAATGCACAACAGCCTCAACTGTGTGACTGACTATATACACATGAGTTTTACGTCTTCGTGCTTGGACGTGAACTGATACAAGATTTCGAGATTCATTCACAAACAGATGTGAACGAATCTCGGTGTGTGAGATTGATACAATGAAACGCTCAACTCTCTGATTTTCTCACACACGAGGGACATGCTCTAACAAGCTAATTTAGTCTCAGCAATCGACTCTCGTGAAAGCTCCTCTCTAATGACGGTCGATTGCTTCGTCTATCTGTCCATTTTTCCCTCTGTTGATGCACTGTATATTCAATGTATTTCTACCACAGTATTGTAGTTGCACCAACGTTTCTCACGCACGAACGCTACACTTCTTCAATGGCGCTTCTCGAATATATAGCCTCTGTAGAATTTCTTCCCGTTGGACACAACTTCTTCTCATTCAAAATTGTTCTGTAAAGTACCGCCAGGGGAACAGTACTTGTGTCCTTTTCTTTTGCAGGCTTCTTGTCGTTTTCGCCATTTTAATTGAGCTCAGCAGTTGACATCCAGCTTTGATAACTCTTCGTAAGTTGTCAACTGCTTCGCTGCTGATTCATTATTCGACTGAATGCAACGCTTCGCTACTTATTCTTTTCTTGCGTCTGTATAAACATATGCTTCGCGACTGGATCTTGCGACTGGTTATCAACGCAAAGAGCATCTGCTGAATCTTTAGCGCAAGAGCAAAACGCTGTCGTATCAACTTATGTAAACGACATCGTTTTGCTATCGCCAACTCCAAATAGCATCTGCTGATGAACAGTAGCTTGCGAATGAATTAGCTCCTCTACGACGTCGCTTCCTCTTGCGTCTGGATGTACAAGCTACCTGCTGATTCTTGCGACTGCTCAATCAAACCATCTGCTGGATATGATGACGTCACCGATGACGTCATCAACGCTAATCCATCTGCTGATCGCTTCTTATTGCGAATGCAAAACGCTGTCGTTCCAACTTATTCACGCGACATCGTTTTGCAATCGCCAACTCCAAATACCAACTGCTGGTTGAAGCTCTCTGCTGATTCTATTCCACTGTAGCTCCCTGCTGAATGATGACGTCACTGCTGATGTCATCTACACTTAGCGCTCCAGCTGATTTCTTCATCGTTCCAGCTCCAGCTTGTGATTCTTCTTTGCTTCTTGGATAGCGACTGTTGATAGATTCATCAACAGTACTTATAATCGCTACTGCTAACAGATTCGTCAACAGTAACTTGTGCATCTTCTTCTTCGATCTAATTCTCCAGCGCGCTTCTCAATATCTCTGGTTTACTTTATCTCTTTAGCACTTGCAGCTGGTTGTCATCGTTTCAGCTGGTTCATCATGCTCCAGCTGATTCAATCTTGGCCTCCGCCTGATTACGAACAGCTGATTCAACTTTGGACGTCTCCATTGCTAATCCAGCTGCCGATTCCAAGAACACCAAACCAACTGCTGATCGTTTATAATGCAAACCATTGGCTGGACAAATGTAGCTACTGCTGATCGTCTTCTTCGTTCCTAAAACCTGTACGCTTAAGTGGAATTGTTAGAAACACAATAATAGGTTTTGTGTAATCCAAAACTTAATTAGGATCTGTCAAAACAGATCCAACAGATGAGCTTCACTGAACTTCCTACCTCGTTTTGGGGCTATGCACTCGAAACGGCGGTAATGTTGTTGAACAATGTTCACACCAAGGCAGTGGATAAGACTCCATATGAGATATGGATGGGCAAACCACCCAAGTACTCATTTATGAGGATTTGGGGATGTCCTGCTTACGTGAAGCAGATAGTGGGAGATAAGCTGGATACGAGATCCATCTTATGCTACTTCATTGGGTATCCAAATAATTCCATTGGATACTACTTCTACTATCCGAGCGAAAGAAAAGTGTTTGTTTCTAGGAATGCCACCTTTATGGAAAGGGAATTTCTACTTGATAGAAAGGGCAGAATAGTAGAACTCGAAGAGGTTCGAGATCCAATCGAAGTACCAGGTGAGTCTCCTGCACCTCCAGAGCCAGTACCAGAAATGGTCGCACCTAGGAGATATGAAAGGGTTCCTAGGGCTCCTGAGAGATATGGTTTTCTCCTTGAAGATGATCAAGGTGATCAAGTTATTGGATCTGATCCAAGAACTTTCAAGGAGGCAATTTCCGATGCTGATTCTAATTTGTGGCTTGAAGCAATGCAGTCTGAGTTTGACTCAATGCATGCTAACCAAGTTTGGACTCTTGTTAATCCTCCAGAAGGAATTGTTCCTATTGGGTGCAAATGGGTATACAAGAGGAAACTTGGGTCTGATGGTAAGGTAATGACCTACAAGGCACGACTGGTCGCGAAAGGTTACACTCAAAGGCAAGGTGTTGACTATGATGAAACCTTCTCGCCAGTCGCAATGTTCAAGTCAATTAGAATCTTTAGCCATAGCCGCATGGTACGACTATGAGATATGGCAAATGGATGTGAAAAACTGCGTTCCTTAATGGAAACATTAAGGAAGAGATCTACATGACGCAGCCTGAGGGTTTCACATCTGTTGGAAGCGAGCATAAGGTATGCAAGCTTCAGAGATCGATCTAGGTCTCAAACAGGCATCGCGAAGTTGGAACCTGAGATTCGATGAAACAATTAAGGAATTTGGTTTCATCAAGAATCCCGAGGAGCCGGATAGATCTAAACGGATGGTCGGACTCACCCAAGCTACCTACATCGATACCATACTTAGGAGGTTCTCTATGGAAGAGTCCAAGAGAGGACACCTACCTATGTGCCACGGGGTCACTCTATCCAAGTCTATGTGTCCAAAGACTGATGAGGAGATAGAGAGTATGACACGTGTGCCATACCCCGGTCAATTGCATTGGAAGGCCGTGAAGGATATTCTTAAGTACTTGCGAAGGACTAAGAATATGTTCATGGTCTATGGGGGTGGTGAACTGAAACTGGAAGGCTACACTGATTCTTGCTTCCAGTGTGACGTGGATGATTCGAAATCAATCTCTGGATTTGTATTCATGCTCAATGGTGGTGCTGTCTCTTGGAAGAGTTCCAAGCAAGACACCATCGCGGATTCAACCACTGAGGCTGAGTACATCGCAACATCAGCTGCTGCTAAGGAGGCCGTTTGGATAAGGAATTTCGTCCAAGAGTTGGGCGTCATTCCTAATGGAGTTGGTCCAGTCCCGGTGTACTGCGACAACACGGGTGCCGTTGCGCAAGCAAAGGAGCCTAGGTCTCACCAAAGATCCAAACACATACTGAGGAAATACCACATAATCCGGGATATTGTGGCTAGAGGTGACATAGCAGTTGAGAGAGTCGCCTCTACAGACAATGTTGCTGATCCACTTACAAAGCCCTTGCCTGGACCGTTGTTTGAAAAACATCACGAAGCAATGGGACTGCGTCTGATGAGTAGTTGGCTTTAGGGCAAGTGGGAGATTGTTAGAGTAGATGCCCAACTAGCCAACTTGTGGCGTGTGGGTTTATAGACTCTTGTATGAAACAATCTTTATATATGATATTCGCCTTTTTTATATGGCATTCTTTACTTTCATTGTGTTGTATAATGATTAACAATTGCGTTGAGTAAAGACCTATAATACACCAAAGTGTATGTTAGATATGATAGTGGGTATGACGGCTATCATGAAACACATCTAAAAGTCACTGTGTATTCTGAACATGTTCCTAGTCGATTGGGCCGTCAAAATGAGGATAAGGCCGCCCGAGCTAGAGACTAGTATCTGCGATGCGAAGTATCATGTTTCATTGGTAGAGAACATTGTGATGTTCTGAGTATGCAGATAGATAGTGACCTGGTGATCTATCGAACTACCCTCGTTCGGACATTCCAAGTGGTTACCATTTGTCGAGTGGATAAGTCCGAGGTCTTGGTCGTACTGATTAGTCCTCATGACTCGAAACGTCATTGAGACTCTACATGATAGGCGTCTCACTTTGACTCGTTTGTCGACTCACTTGGGGTCATCAGACGGCGGGATTGGGTGAGACCCCGATGCATGTAGGAGTCGATGCATCGTTGTCGAGGATTCACCGCTCGTAGACATGCGTGGATATCCTATGCTATCTGAGGGGATAATAGTGTATAAATCTCTGGCCAGTGTACTAGAAGTGTTTTAGGTAAATGTGTTTACCTAGTTACACTCGTGATGTCACTATTCGATCTCCAAGATGTACGCATAGCTATCGGATCTATAGCGACTCTCGATTTACCAATGGTCGTTGATCTGATCGGGATATATGGATTGAAAGGACCGTACTGTACGCTAACCACGACCAACTGGTTCTTGCAGGCACTATCAGTGATACCTAGGGGATCATGTGGCGATGTTGCTAGACGCTCTTACCATGATCCGATGGGCAGGTCCGGAATTGTGATTCCGGAGCCACAATGGTTGTGGGCACACGGCTAGCTGTATCCCTGAACCATTGTAGGGTCACACAAGTACTGGATTCGAGATAGGGGTCAAATCGGGATTTCCCGATGTTGAAGGGCAAAACGGTCATTTTTCACTAGGGTTCTGAAAAATGGTTTTTCAGATCATAGTATTCAGTTTTGGAAACTGAGTCGATCTGTCCGATCTGATCGGCGATCGGAGTTACGATGAAGTCTCGGTGATGGAGATGAACCGAATGTTCATCCGTTGGACCCGGGCCCGTTGGGCCGGATCCAAATCCATCACTAAGTCTATTTAATAGACTTAGGCCTTAATCAACTCACTTGATATACAAGACTACACAATTAACCCTAAACCTAGCAAGTGGCCGCCGCCCCTTCCCTCCTCTCATAAGCCGCCGCCGCCCTTGTGCCGTCCCCGCCGCCGCCGCCGCCTTGTGTCGCCGGAAAATTGTTCCGGCCAACTTGACGAAGAGAATCCGTCTGCGTCGATCTCGTCAGGCCTTCTAGTGCAGGCTGACGAAGGAGTCTCGTTTCTGGTCGTGGACCGGTTTGACGTTATCTACCGCCACCTACCGTGAAGTGCCGGTTTCCTCGAGAAACTGGTCGGAGCCAGGCACGAGTTGCCAGCAAGGTAGTCATCTAAACACCCTATGAATGTCATAGTCTGTTATTGTTTGAATTGTATTGATCATCCCCCGGCCAATTTTTGTTCTTCCGCTGCCTCGCCGGGAGGCGTGATCCGGATCTGCCGCGGTTCACCCAACAGTGTTTGCACTGAAGATTTGGAGACACTATCTGTACGGTGAGAAGTGTCAGATTTTCACCGACCATAAGAGCCTCAAGTACTTCTTCACCCAGAAGGAGCTGAATATGAGGCAGTGCAGATGGATAGAGTTGGTGAAGGACTATGACTGTGACATTAGCTACCATCCGGGTAAGGCTAATGTGGTTGCAGACGCTTTGAGCCGGAAGACTTCAGTGGTGGCGTGTTTATCAGTGGAGCGACCACTACAGACGGAGATTCAGAGATTTAGATGGATTTTTATTCAGGAGGCTATGCACCTAGCCTCGCAGCACTCACAGTTCAGCTGACTCTTTGAGATCGGATTAGAGACGGCCAGGCTGCAGATGAGCAGTTACAGTAGTGGAGACAGAGAGATGAGGCTAGAGGACGAGGTTTGTACACAGTTGAGGATGGGATAGTCCGTTTCAGGGGTCGCATGTGGGTACCCAACACTGAGCAGTTGAGAGCTGAGATCTTATCCGAGGCCCATGCATCGACGTATTCCATTCACCCAGAGAGTACGAAGATGTACAGGGATTTACAGACACTTTACTGGTGGCCATGGATGAAGAGGGATATCGGACGATTTGTATCAGAGTGTTTGACCTGTCAGCAGGTCAAAGCAGAGCACCAGAGACCAGCAGGGTTACTACAGCCACTCCCTATCCCTGAGTGGAAATGGGAGAACATCACGATGGATTTTGTGGTTGGTTTACCCAAGAGTCCCAGAGGCTTTACGGTGATTTGGGTGATTGTGGATCGACTCACCAAGTCCGCACACTTTCTACCGGTGAAGACCAGTTTCACATTGACTCAGTATGCAGAGCTATACATTAGAGAGATTGTCAGGCTGCATGGAATACCAGTCTCTATTGTGTCAGATAGGGATTCCAGGTTTACTTTTGCGTTTTGGAGGAGCTTGCATGCTGCATTGGGGACCAAGCTATCATTCAGTACGGCTTTTCACCCGCAGACAGACGGTCAGTCGGAGAGAATCATCCAGATCCTAGAGGATTTACTGAGAGCCTGCGTGATAGATTTTCAGAGTGCGTGGGATTCTAAGTTGTCCTTGGTAGAATTCACATACAATAACAGTTTTCAGGCATCGATTGGGATGGCTCCTTATGAGGCTTTGTATGGGAGAAGGTGTAGGTCTCCCGTGCATTGGGATGAGGTTGGCGAGAGGATTTTGACTGGGCCAGAGATGGTACAGCAGACAGCGGATATTTTGACCAGGATACGGGATCGGATGAGGACAGCTCAGAGTCGTCAGAAGAGTTATGCCGATCGGAGACGACGAGATCTGGAGTTGGCAGTAGGGGACCATGTATTTGTGAGGATATCTCCTATGAAGGGCGTGATGCGCTTCGGCCGGAGAGGCAAGCTCAGTCCAAGATTCATTGGACCGTTTGAGATTTTGGAGAGGATCGGTACGTTAGCATATCGTGTAGCACTACCACCCAGTCTGTCAGCAGCGCATAAATGTTAGAGTAGATGCCCAACTAGCCAACTTGTGGCGTGTGGGTTTTATAGACTCTTGTATATTACAATCTTTATATATGATATTCGCATTTCTTTATGGCATTCTTTATTTTCATTATGTTTATAATGTTAACAATTGTGTTGGATAAAGACCTAGAATACACCATAGTGTATGTTAGATTTGATAGTGGATATGATGGCTATCATGAAACACATCTAATAGTCACTGTGTATTCTGAATTCGTTCCTAGTCGATTGGACCGTCAAAATGAGAATAAGGCCGCCCGAGCTTGAGACTAGCATCTGCAATGTGAAGTACCATGTTTCATTGGTGGGAACATTGTGATGTTCTGAGCATGCAGATGGATAGTGACCTGGTGATCTATCGAACTACCCTCGTTCGGACTTTCCAAGTGGTTACCATTTGTCGAGTAGATAAGTTCGAGGTCTTGGTTGTACTGATTAGTCCTCACTACTCGAAACGTCATTGAGGATCTACATGATAGGCGTCTCACTTTGACCCGTTTTTCGACTCACTTGGGGTCATTAGGCGGCGGAATTGGGTGAGGTCCCGATGCATGTAGGAGTCGATGCTTCGTTGTCGAGGATTCACCGCTCGCTTACATGCGTGGATATCCTATGCTATCTGAGGAGATAATAGTGTATAAATCTCTGGCCAGAGTACTAGAAGTGTTTTAGGTAAATGGGTTTGCCTAGTAACACTCGCGATGTCACTATTCGATCTCCAAGATGTATGCATAGCTATCGGATCTCTAGCGACTCTCGATTTACCAATGGTCGTTGATCTGATCGGGATATATGTGTTGAAAGGACCGTACTGTA
>KV005036.1:23417-39321 GCA_001598015.1 Dorcoceras hygrometricum
GAAAATTAAAGGCTTGGAGTCTGAATTTTTAATATTTTTAGGCCTTTTTAATTAAAGGAGGGTTAGTTTTGGGATTAAGCCTTTTAATTTGATTTAAAACAAGGTAGAGGGGTCTTGTTGTACACTCTCATTTACTCATCACCCATCTAACTCGAAAATTACCCTAATCCCTCCTCCAACCAGCCGACTCCAGCCTCTTTTCTCCCCTTGGTGGCAAAAAATTTGCAAGTTTTTCCATTGGAACTCAAGGTGTGGTCTTCTCCATTGTCCTCCGCTCCGGTATCACGTATTTTCGCTTCTCTATCAATCAAGACATATTATTCTTTCTTTTCTCACCATATAAATCATAATATACTGTTTTTACAAAGATTATGCATGAATTTTATGTGAATGTTTCAGATCTCAATGTGCATGTCCATGATCATATGTCTCTCTTCATGTGCACCTCACGGTTTTGAATTCTTTTGCATGGCTTTGGTTCATGGTCTGCTTGAGGGGTCTGGGCTCGTTTTTAAGTGGTTCATGGTGGTCCTAGGAGTGGCTTTTCGTGGTTCTAAGTGGAGGTTTAAGGTTCGAACCGGTGGCTTGAAGTTTTACACCGTGCAGTGTGTGTTTGCTGTGTGTCGCGTGCGTCTGGTTCACAAGCTTCGTGCGTCCCGTTGCGGCCACGGTTTGGGCCAAGGTTGGTCTTTTTAGAACCTCCTGGACCTGGGGGTGGTCCAGACGGAAGGGCTCCGGCAGTGGTGGCCGGAGCAAGGAGAACGAATGAGAATACCAGCAGGTGGTCGCGCGGCGCGCAGTATGGCTGGTGCGTCCACTTGCAGGGACCATTTCTCCATGGTTAGGTCAGGGTTTGAGGCAAGATCGGTCACGTTAGAACCGTATGGACCTGGGGGTGGTTCAGCCGGAAGGGCTCCGGCAGTGATGGCTGGAGCAGGGAGAACGAATGTAAAAACCGGAAACTGGTCGCGGAGGCAGCTTGTGCAGGAGAGTGTATTTTAGGTTTAGGGTTGAGTGTTTGGTTTGGGCCGGTTCGTTTGGGCCGATGAGTCGGTTAAATCGGGCCGGGTCGAGTGGTTTAAGTGTCGAGTCAATATTTGAAGTTTGGTCCGAGTTATTTTATTTTTGGGCCGGGTAATTTTATTTTTAAAGTCCGGGTCGTTTTTGCCGGGTCAAGTCAACTTTTTAAGTTAAAATTAGTTTCGGGTCAAAATTATTTTTGGGTCAATGATTTTAAGTCAAAATCTATTTTAAGTTGCTGGAATTTTTAATTTAAATTGGGTTTTTAGCCAAATTAGTGGACTTTGGGCCGATATTTATTTTTAATGAAAATTTAAACCTTTTTAACGATATTGGGCCGAGTCCTTCAAATGATTTTAAAAAGGGTTTGTTCTTAGTTGTTGGGCCATTATGAGTTGGACTTAGTATTGTTCTAAGTTTGAGTTGAGGCTTTTGGACTTAGAATTAGTGGGCCAGTCTCTTGAGCCAGTCCTTGACCGGGCCGAAGAAAAATAATGCATAGGCCCATGAATATACTTTTAATGTTATATGTACCAGGTTATGTATTTTAAGTATGTAATGTTTTAAGAAAATTAGAATACATTGATGGGCCAAGGTTTTAAAGTTGCATGATTTTTATGAAACGTATGCATCATGAAAGTTTAAATTATGTTAAGGCATGTATGAAAATGTTTTTGAGAAATTGAAGTGTGGTGGAGCAAAGTAACGATGGGAGTTAGCCGTGTAGCCGGGCCCGGGGATCCCCTGTTAATGTATAACGATTATGAGCCTATGGATCCATGTGATCACGACATGGTGAAGTGGCAAGCATAGAGGTGTGACATATAGGGATCCCGAGGTAAGGTCGGGTGAACCACACCGCCACGTACGTTGGTTTATAGATTGATCAATCGAATTTAACGGCTCTCACTTCATGGATACTACTCGCATGTTCTTTTAAGTTATGTTATGTATTATTCTATGCCTTAACATATATGTTATGATCATTTATGTACGACTACAGCATGATTTAACGTTTTAAGATCTTTTAATGCACGCATGTCATGAAAATTATGTTCATACACTTATGTTTTGTATGTGGTTTTATTATATGTACCTTGTTATTAGCGGATATAGCATGCTGGGCCTTTAGGCTCACTAGGTTTATATGGTGCAGGTGAGCATGATAATGTTGATGATATTACTCCGACCGGAGGTGATGAAGTCTGATGCTCCGCTGCGGCTGTTACCCCGTGACCGCTTAGTTATTTCATGTTATTTGCTTTTAAACATGTTCAGTTTTTTTTCCGCAAACAGTTTTTGAATACTCTGATTTTATGATTAGCTTGTGAGACGTGGATTAAGGATTTTTGCAGTCGTTTTATCGAATGTTGAGACGTTATTTTAAATTCTTGAAGTTATGTTTTATTATCTATAGCTTTTATTAAATGTTATTCCACGTCGGCTTTCAAAAAAAAAATTTTTTTAGAGGTTTTGTACGTTTCACCACTATTTGGTGGGAGAGCGTGGTGGTTGATCTGATTTTGGAGAGCTTGACCTTGGAGAGGTTCAAGATCGTTTTATATGAGAAGTATTTCACTGCTGATTCCCGGAGCCAGCTTATCAGGGAGTTTACGAGTCTCCGTCAGGGAGACAAGTCTGTGGCCGAGTATGTGCGACAGTTTGAGCGGGGGTGTCACTTTGTGCCCTCGATAGCGCATGTGGAGAGTGAGAAGCTGAGGCAGTTTACTGATGGACTGCGACCAGACATCCGCCACAATGTCAATATGGCGGACGTGGCTACGTACATGGCGACAGTGAACAGAGCTTACCGGTATGAGAGAGGCCGAAAGGACATGAGAGATGACTATCAGAGGAAGAGGCAATTACAGCAGCTCGTAAGGGTCAGTCTTCGCAGCAGCCAGTGAATAGATCTTTTCAGGGGCCTTCTAAGGGCCCAACTCTATAGGGGCAGCATCAGCAGAGACCTCAGGGCAAGAAGAGGCCGTAGCAGCAGGGAGCCAGAGCCCCTAGGCCGGAGGGACACTGATCTGCAAGGAGTGCAATAAGCACAATTCAAGAGCTAGTATGGCGGGATCAGGCAGGTGCTATCAATGCAAGAAGCCAGGGCATATTTCTAGGGATTTCCTTAAGAGGAGACATGCCACAGGTCGTGTTTTTGTGATGCAGACGGAGGCTGTAGACCCAGACACGACACTGCTTATGGGTATTATGCTTTAGAATTTTCGCCATTTTGCGTGATTTTGGATTTTGGTATTCGTTGTGTTAAGATAAAATTTAGTAGTTTTGGTGATAACTAAGACCAAGAAATGACATTAAGCCTTCGCAGATGATTTCAGAAGTCATGAAGTCATCCCAGTGTTTTGAAGTTTTCAGAAGTCGTGACGTCATCTCAGTGTATTGAAGAGTTCAGAAGTCGTGACGTCATATAAGTGGATTGAAGATTTCTAAGTCTCGAAAGATTTTGAGCTAAGCATTGACTTCTGAGTTGACCATTCAGGAACAGTTATTCAGACTTGATGCTACAGTGAGAAATCTGGTGTTAGAAGCATAGTGCATTCAGACTTGAGTAACAGGTTGTGGTATATTGTTTCAGTTTCAGTTGTGAACAATATCTATTCAGTTACCTCAGATCTCAGTACATCAGAAGTGATAAATTCAGAACAGACCTTTCAGATATCGAAACAGTATCAGTATGCATTCAGTTGTTGCATTCAGTTGTTGTATTCAGTGGTTGCATTCAGATGTTACAAGTACACAGTTATCTCTATATATTCAGTTGTGACAGCTATGAATACACAAGCAGTGGCGAGATAGCAACTTATTGCAAGGCAGAAAGAAATGTTTTAACAGAAAGAGCTTTCAGGCGTAAGGAACGAACAACTTCAAACTAGATCATATGTTTAAATTGGAAAGAATCAATGATCACGATTGAATCGTACAATGCCTGGAATTAAGGAGACAATGTCAGAGCTATTTTGGACGATTGTACGCAGTATACAGAGGACGTTATACGACGTTTTCTCAAATATGGATATACGAAAATTTGGCCCTGATGAAGCGCAGATTACCATTTGGTGGTACAGGATATACGGTTGTATGATGAACATATATTCAAAAAGGGATTTTGTTTCCTTAGGCGAAATTTAATGACCGTTTAGATCAAAGGGTATAAAAGGCTAAAGAATTAAAATTGGGAAGGTCTCTGCCAATTCTCCTATCCTCGCCTATTCTAGTCTTCATCGTTCTCGAGCTTATTACCCATTTGACGCTATCTTTCAAAAGCTCACATAGTTACTGGAAATTTACATTGCAAAATTATTTGAAGTTCCAGTGCTTTCAATCTCGAATAACAGTCTCTTAGTTATTCTTAATAGCTTAATCTTCGAGATATCATCTTCTGGTTCACTTTTGTGAATCGAGCTTCATAGTATAGAAACCAGAAGATTTACATTCTCAAAACCATTGTATTTCATTGTTATCATTCAGATTGAGTCTGTAACGAACTGACTGTTTAAAGCAGTTCGAGAAAAATTCTAAGTGTTGTAAACAGCTGCTGCGTCTGCTGGTTGATTGGAGTTGCTAGGAGTTCACATGGAGCAAGGCTCGGTGATTGGGTGTTTACAGTGTCTGTACTCATCAAAGCCTTCTAGTGGAACCTTCCTGAATAAGGAAGAAGGGGAGACGTAGGATTTGATATCCGAACTTCCATAAACAAACTCTCGACCTTGAACTTTTACTTTACCGCATTTATTTATCATTACACTGTTCACAGATTGATCGACTTCATTGCGCACATTATTTGTTAGTCGAGAAATTGATTTGAGACTGAGATACCTTAAATCTGGTAATAAAGATTTAAGTTAAGCGAGGCGCTTGTAAAAATCGTTTTAAGGTTTTGAAAATTTAAAAATACTAAGGAGTTCATTCAACCCCCCCCCCCTTCTGAACTCCTAAGGCTGTTTTTCGATCCATATTGATCCTATCACCCTGTATTCTAAATTGCATGCTGAGTAGAACACTGCTAGGAGATTTATGCCTTAGGCCGTTGGGTTGAATCTAGTAGAACTGTATACCTTCTAGATCGTGCATTGGAACGTAGATGGATGGGACTAGCGAACCTAAAAATGTTTTAGGCATCTAAACTATATTGGGAATCTAGATTGACTGTAAACGCGTGCTTGTGTGACGTTTCTAATTCAGGCGAGATTCGGGTTATTGGTGTCACTACCCTTGCCTTGCTAGACTCAGGGGCGATCCACTCGTTTATGTCAAGTGCGTTCACACAGAGGATGGGTATTACGCTGGAGAGCTTGGGTGTGGCTCTCGCAGTGACGGTTCTGTCAGGAGAGGAGTTAACGATGACCAGCGCTGTTCTGGGATGACGATGATGTTCCATGATCATGCGGTCAGAGCAGACTTGGTCATTTTGCCGATGTCAGGATTTGACCTCATTCTAGGAATGGACTGGTTGACGGAGCACGAAGCAGTGGTTGATTTCCATTGGAGGTCAGTAACGATCAGCCCGCCCGGGCAAGAGACTTTCTTATTTGAGGCAGCGAGGAGACCGCAGAAGCCCATGTTATATCTTTTCTACATGCCAGGAAGCTAGTAGAAACGAAACAGACTCTAGAAATTTTTTTTAAAACTAATTTGCGGAATAAACAATCTTAAAAAGTATGGCTCATTGAGAGAGTCGCCTCTGCGGACAACATTTCTGATCCACTTACGAAGCCCTTGTCAGGACCGTTGTTTGAAAAACATCGCGAAACAATGGGACTGCGTCTGATGAGTAGTTGGCTATAGGGCAAGTGGGAGATTGTTAGAGTAGATGCCCAACTAGCCAACTTGTGGCGTGTGGGTTTTATAGACTCTTGTAAATGACAATCTTTATTAATGAAATACGCATTTTTTATGACATTCTTTATTTTCATTATGTTTATAATGTTAACAATTGTGTTGTATAAAGACCTAGAATACACCATAGTGTGTGTTAGATGTGATAGTGGATATGATGGCTATCATGAAACACATCTAATAGTCACTGTGTATTCTGATAAAGACCTAGAATACACCATAGTGTGTGTTAGATGTGATAGTGGATATGATGGCTATCATGAAACACATCTAATAGTCACTGTGTATTCTGAATTCGTTCCTAGTCGATTGGGCCGTCAAAATGAGGATAAGGCTGCCCGAGCTTGAGACTAGCATCTGCGATGCGAAGTACCATGTTTCATTGGTAGGGAACATTGTGATGTTCTGAGTATGCAGATGGATAGTGACCTGGTGATCTATCGAACTACCTTCGTTTGAACTTTCCAAGTGGTTACCATTTGTCGAGTGGATAAGTCCGAGGTCTTGGTTGTACTGATTAGTCCTCACTACTCGAAACGTCATTGAGGCTCTACATGATAGGCGTCTCACTTTGACCCGTTTTCCGACTCACTTGTGGTCATTAGGCGGCGGGATTGGGTGAGGTCCCGATGCATGTAGGAGTCGATGCTTCGTTGTCGAGGATTCACCGCTCACTCTCATGCGTGGATATCCTATGATATCTGAGGGGATAATAGTGTATAAATCTCTGGTCAGAGTACTGGATGTGTTTTAGGTAAATGGGTTTACCAAGTAACACTCGCGATGTCACTATTCGATCTCCAAGATGTATGCATAGTTATCGGATCTTTAGCGACTCTCGATTTACCAATGGTCGTTGATCTGATCGGGATATATGTGTTGAAAGGACCGTACTATACGCTAACCATGACCGACTGGTTCTTGCAGGCACTATCAGTGATACCTAGGGGATCATGGGGCGATGTTGCTAGGCGCTTTACCATGATCCGTTGGACAAGTCCGAAATTGTGATTTTGGAGTCACAATGGTTGTGGGCCCACGGCTAGCTGTATCCCTGAACCATTGAGGGTCACACAAGTACTGGATTCATGATTCCCGCACGGAAACTAAGCTCAATGTGTTGAGCGTAGGAGGAGGATTTTAGGGAGTGCGACTTCTAAAATTCAACATGGGTCAAATTGCGATTTCCCAAAGTTGAGGGGCTAAACTGTAATTTTGGTCTAGGTGATCTGAAAAATTGTTTTTCGCATCATAATATTCAGTTTTGGAAACTGAGTCGATCGGTCCGATCTGATCGTCGATCGGAGTTATGATGAAACCGTAGTGATTTAATTGAACCGATGTTCATATGGACCTGGGCCTGACCCAAGTCCAATGGGCCGGCACAAGCCCATTACAAGTCTATAAATTATAGACTTAGGGTTTTAATCACATAACATAACATCACAACTCTAGACCTAATTTGGCCGCCCCCTCTCCTCCTCTAGCCACGCCTCCGTCGGCCACCTTGAGCGCCGCCACCGGCCGTCCGTCGTCCGCCGCCTCTTGCCGTGATCGGACTTGTTCCGATCAGCTTTTCGAGGAGTTTCCGTCCGTGCCAAATTCGTCAGTCCTTCTAGTGGAGGCTGACGAAGGAATCGTATTTCCGGTCGTGGACCTGATTAGACGATCTACCGCCGCCTACATTTGAAGAGCCAGTTTTCCTGTGATTCTGGTTGGAGCCAGGCGCCTAGACGCCAGCAAGGTAACAATCGATAAATGCCCTATGAATGATTTATTGATTGATTTCAATGTATTGAACGTATCTCGGGGCTTTCGGCCGCCCCCTCTCCTCCTCCTAGCCACGCCTCCGTCGGCCACCTTGAGCGCCGCCACCGGCCGTCCGTCCGTCCGCCGCCTCTTGCCGTGATCGGACTTGTTCCGATCAGCTTTTCGAGGAGTTTCCGTCCGTGCCAAATTCGTCAGTCCTTCTAGTGGAGGCTGACGAAGGAATCGTATTTCCGGTCGTGGACCTGATTAGACGATCTACCGCCGCCTACATTTGAAGAGCCAGTTTTCCTGTGATTCTGGTTGGAGCCAGGCGCCTAGACGCCAGCAAGGTAACAATCGATAAATGCCCTATGAATGATTTATTGATTGATTTCAATGTATTGAACGTATCTCGGGGCAAAAAAAAAATTTAAACTTCCACTGCGCCTCCGGGAAACGAGATCCGGATCCGCCACTTTCGCCAACAATGGATCCATAAGCTCGTAATACATTAAAACAGGGGATCCTCGGGCCCGATATCCCTACTAGCTCCCATCATAAACTTGCCACACATCACTTCAATCCCTCGGTTTTACTTTTAAATTATTTCATGCCTTAACGTTTTCATAAACTTCATGATGAGTGCATGTCGTAAAAAAATGTAATTTAAAAGGTTTAGCCCGTCAATATATTTTTAATTCTTTCATTTAAAACATTATCATACATAAAATACTACGTATATAATTAAATATATATTCACGGGCTTCTACATTTTCTACTCTGGTCAAGGACTGTGTTAGGATAAAATTTATTAGTTTTGGTGATAACAAAATAAGACTAGTTGCTATTGGACATTCTGCTGTTGGTTAGTATATCAGTGGATAGTCACTAATCAGCCGATGGTTTGTTATCAGCAGTTGGAGTTTTCAAGGGCTAATCAGCAGGTGTTTCTGTCTCAGACGCAAGCATTTGAGTGTTAGCGTGTTTTGTTAAAGATTGCAAAACGACAGCGTATTGGATCAGCACTAAGATTCAGTCTTTGGAGTTTGCGATAATGGTATTTCAGCAGGTGCATTCTTTAAGGGAAATCAGCAGTTGGAGTAATCAGTAGTTGAGTATTCTTTACAATGATCAGTCGCAATCTACAGTGTATTACATATAAGTAGTTGTCTACAGTACTATTGCATTATCAGTCGATGGTTTATGTAACCAGTCGGGAGCTACAATAGATTTTATTACCAGTCGTGGTCTATAGTGGTTTATGTAACCAGTCGAGAGCTACAGTGACTTGTGTAACCAGTCGTTGATACTTGGTGTTTGCGTATAGTAAACTACGTCGTGAAAATAAGTTAATACGATAGCGTTTGGTTTAGTGATAGAAATCAGTCGTTGGGTCACACAAGGATTCAGTTGTTGAAATAGCGCACATGTTTATTAATAGTTGCATACTTTCAAGTACTGACCAGCAGCAACATCATTAACTATCTTGAAAGAAAGTTGAAGCTGGTTAACAGAGAAATTTCAGGCGCAAGCAACAAGCGATTCAAATACGATTGATTACTCAAATTGGAAAAGATGAGTTGAATTGTAAAATTGCCTGGAATTAAGAAGACAACGTCGGTACTATTTTGGTAAATAGTACATATTTACAGAGAGCGTTATACGATGTTTGCACAGAAATGGAAATCGACAAATTAGCTCTGACGATGTGCATATTTACCATGTAGTGGAGCAAGATTGACGGCATACGAATTACAGAGATTCAATAAGGGGATTTTATTTCCTTTGGAGAAATTTAATGACCGTTGAGAACGAAGTATATAAATAATCAGACTTTTAATTGAAGAACAACTTTGGCTATCATTCTCTTTCCGTCACGCTGCCAAAATTACTGAGCGTATTGCAATTTGAAGCTATTCTAAAAAATCTCACAACTCGAAGAACTTTCAGTCAAGCATTCATAGATTTACCTTTGAGTCATCTTCTGGTTCACTTGTTGAATCGCGTTTCTAAGTTTTAGAAACCAGAAGATTTACAGTCTCAATAGTGTTGTATCTCATTGTAATATTCATTTGAGTCTGTAAGAAACGTGCTCCTTAAAAAGCCGTTTGAAAAACCTTATTTACTTGTAAATCAGCAGCTGCGTCTGCGTGATAGTTTGTGGTGTCGCTAGGAGTTCACTTTGAGCGAGGCGCGGTGATCGGGTGTGTGCAGAAGGACTGTATTCATCAAATCTTCTAGTGAATCCTTCCTGAAAAGGAAGAAGGGGAGACGTAGGATATTTATATCCGAACTTCCAGAAACAATCTCTCGATCTTAATCTTTTACATTACGCATTATTTACTGTTATACTGTTCACTGATTAATCGGTTTCTTTCCGCAAATTTTTGTTAACCGAGAAATCAGCTTTTAAAACTGAGATACCTTAAGTCTGGTAACTCGGACTTAATTTAAGCGGGTGCTTGTAAAATTATTTTAAACGGTTTCGAAAATATAAAAATACCAAGGAGTTCATTCAACCCTCCCTTCTGAACTCCTAGGGATGTTTTCGTGCCATATTGATCCTATCAATTGGTATCAGAGCCTGCGTTATCTTAGTCATTGAACAGTTTGTTTTCTACGCTTTATATATTTGAATATGTCTACTTCTCACACCAAGGAGTTCATTCAACCCTCCCTTCTGAACTCCTAGGGATGTTTTCGTGCCATATTGATCCTATCAATTGGTATCAGAGCCTGCGTTATCTTAGTCATTGAACAGTTTGTTTTCTACGCTTTATATATTTGAATATGTCTACTTCTCACAACAAAATTCCTTTGTTTACCAAGGAATATTATGATGACTGGAAGATACGCATGCAAGCGCATCTGGCCGCTCAGGATGATGAAATGTGGACAGTTATCACTGAAGTACCGCTGAAAATAATGAAGCCAAATCTAGCTTTTGCTATATCAAATGGCGAGCCTCAGTTCCTTGAGAAGAGCAGACATGAGTGTACCAGTGAATACAAGAAGAAAGCCAACTTAGACAACGTGGCCAGGGACATTCTCTCCAAGACGCTGGACAAGGACAAAAATATGTTCAGCAAAATCAAAACCTGCGCCACAGCTAAGGATATTTGGGAAAGGCTGACCCAGATATGTGAGGGAAGTGATGAGACAAAGGAGAACAAGATAACGGTGGCTCAGCAGAAATACGAGTCAATAAAGATGAGGGACGGTGAAACAATGACGGAGTTTGATGAACGGTTTTGCGCTGTGGTGATAGAGATGACCAGTCTTGGAAAGGAGTGCAGTAACCGAGAGCTGGCGTTGAAGGTCATGAGAGTGTTACCCAGGGAGTGGGACGTGAAGACAATGGCAATGAGGGAGTCCAAAGACCTGAACAAGCTAGAACTTCACGATTTGTTCGCAAACCTTAAGGCGTATGAGTTCGAATTGGAAACAAGAGCAGAAGTGGGTCCATCTACCTCTCAGCCGACAAAAGCTTTAGCAGCTACAACTACTAAACAGTGCTCTCCAAGCACAAGCAAGACGGCTGATCAACTCAGTGACGACGTCATGTCCCTCTTCGTTAAGAAGTTTGGGAAATACTTGAGAAGATCTTTTAACCCTTCTACCCCTTACAATAATTCTCATAAATCTGATAAAGCAAGTACTGATATGAAATGTTTTAACTGTGAACGTATAGGGCATTTTGCAGCTGAGTGCAACAGACCCAAGAAAGACGATAGATACAAGCGAGATGACAGAGAACTGATGATAGATACAAGAAGGAGGATCGATACAATAGAGATGACAAATCAGATGAAAGAGCTGTGACAGATCGAAGGAGAAATTCAAAGATAGACGGATGAGGTCGAGAGGTGACAAAAGATCCAGCCGCAAGCATGATCGCAAAGTACTGGTCGCTGAGGAAAGCCCCAAAAGCTGGGCGGACACTGATTCAGAATCTTTATCCAGCAGCTCATCATCCAGCGATAGTGAACAGGAGGAGGTTCACTGTCTAATGGCTGACCAAACATCTGACGACGAGGTATTTGACTTCTACAATGTTGAATTTACACGAGAAGACCTTGTCAGTGCACTTAATGACATGGTTAAAGAGTACAGGAAGCTTTCTCACTCATTTGAGGAAATCAAGGCCGAAAACATAAGTCTGAAAAATAGTTCGATTGAATCAAGTTCTGAGGAGCTTGAGGATATTGACAGTTTGAAGACTGAGTTGAGTAAGCTGATGATAGAAAATGATTTGTTGAGAAACAAATCCAGTGAGCTCAAGGCTGAAGTTGAAAGATTAACTAAAGAAATGAGCTCCTAGAACCAATCGGCTCGTGCTCTCCACAAACTGCAAGAAAGCCAAAAGTCAGTATATGATAGAACTGGCTTGGGTTTCAGTAGTAGTGAAAGCAGTGAAGGAGAAACAAGTACTCAATCACAGCTGGTCTATGACAAGTTCAATAAGATGAGCTTTGTCAAAGCCAACGTGATATATGACTGCTATGAGTCGATAACATTTGATGACCAGAACTCTCCCAAGTTGAACGAAAATGGAAAAGATGGTATCGGTTTTCAAAGACCTAAGAATTCCAAGCCCAGCTGGCTAAAGAACAAGCTGGACAAGGATAAAGCGAAAGCTGGTTCCAAGTCTTTTGTTCCCAACCAGCCGAGGCGTAATTCAAGGAAGGAAAAATCTGGTTGGACAAAGGCTCAGCCGAGGAGAGATCTAAGTGGTCAGAATATGAAATCAAAACTCAAAAGCTCTAACTGTAATTATGCACAGACCCTCACGGACACTTATACTGGAAAAACTGTTAAAGTAATTCATGTATGGGTCCCGAAAGGGGTAATCCGATATGGACCCAAGTAAAATTGGGTACCAAAAGCTGGTTTTATGATTGCAGGATAACAGGTACGAACCAGCTGATGTATTAAACTTGTGGTACCTGGACAACGGATGTGCAAGACATATGACAGGAAATCGAAAGCTGCTATCAGACGTTATTCCACACAAAGGCGCAAAGATAGTCTTTGGTGATAACACATACGGTAACACTGTGGGTAAGGGTAAGCTTATCCACGGTAACATCTCTATCTCAGACGTCCTAGTTGTTGATAATCTTCGATATAACTTGATTAGAATTAGTCAGCTGTGTGACAAAGGTTATACAGTCCAGTTTCAACAACACACATGCACGGTTCAGAGTACAAGTGGTCTGACTGTATTGGTAGGCAAACGTTCGGGGAATACCTACATAATCAATTGGTCAGATCAGCTGGAATCTGAGCATTTGTGCCTTGCAGCTGGTTCTTCCAAGAGCTGGTTGTGGCATCAAAGAATGAATCATCTTGCATTCAAAACACTTTATAAATTGAGTCAACATGATAAGGTTTCTCGTCTGCCAAAAATTAGCTTTTCTAAGGATAAGATCTGTGCAGCATGTCAGCTAGGTAAGCAAATTAAATCGACTTTCAAAAATAAAGGCGGAAAACGTTCTAACTGTTGCCTTGAGCTCTTGCATATGGATCTTTCTGGTCCTATTTCAGTAACGAGCTTAGGGGGAACGAATTACACCCTTGCAGTTGTTGATGATTTTACAAAAGCAAATCTGAAACTGCCGACCAGCTGATACGTATTTTAAAAAGTTTACAAAATGACACATCTTATTCAGTCAACTGAATAAGAAGTGATCGTGGTACCGAGTTTCTAAATTTTAAATTAATCTTATCTGGAAGACATGGGGATAAAGCATGAGCTCTCAGCAGCTAGAACTTCTCAGCAAAACGGGTTAGCTGAAAGGGGAAACCACACTTTAAAAGAAGCTGCTAGATATATGATTGCATATTCCGGGATTTCACAAAAATTCTGGGCAGAAGCAGTTAACACAGCGTTTTATACTTTAATCTTATCTGGAAGACATGGGGATAAAGCATGAGCTCTCAGCAGCTAGAACTTCTCAGCAAAACGGGTTAGCTGAAAGGGGAAACCACACTTTAAAAGAAGCTGCTAGATATATGATTGCATATTCCGGGATTTCACAAAAATTCTGGGCAGAAGCAGTTAACACAGCGTTTTATACTCAAAACAGATCGATGATTAATAGGACGCATGATAAAACCCCATTTGAGATCCGGCATGGCAAGAAACCTGATATTTCTTACTTCAGGGTGTTTGGATGTAAATGCTTCATTCATAATAATGGCAAGAAGCATCTAACAGCCTTTGAACCTAATCTGATGCAGGTATCTTCTTAGGATATTCAGCTGTGAGCAAAGCGTATCGTGTCTTCAACAACCGAAGCTTAACAGTTGAGGAATCAGCACACGTGATATTTGATGAAACCAGTTTCAAGTCAAATTAAGCTGCAAGCTTACATGACTTGTGTTCACGTCTGGAGTCAACAAGTCTTGAAGAATCAGACGACGACGTGCCACAAAGATATTCAGCTGAGGAAGAACAACCAGCAGTGGTCACAACGCATAACAATGATCAACAGGATCTGATAGCTGCTGGGAATGAAACGACAAAGAATCAAGATGTTGTAAAACCAGACGTCGCTCAACCAAATGTTGTCGAACCAGACATTGCATCAGCCACAAGACATCATCAACTGAAATCAAGATCAACTGCCGATGCACCAGTCACGAGCACATCATACCAGTTGGCATCAGAACCAACAGCTGGACAACCAGTTGCGAGTACATCATATCAACCGGTATCAGGACCAACAGCTGGTCAACCAGTCGCAAGAGATCATCAACTGGAATCAGACGCACAAGCCAACAATGCTCAACATCAATTGGCGTCAGCTGATCCAGTTGTTATCCAGCCAGCGACACAGGGGGAACAAAGAGCAAATCCAATTGGACTTGATATTCGGTGGAATAAAAATCATCCACCCGAGCAAGTCATAGGTAATTTCGAATCTCTTGTTCACACACGAGGCCAGCTAATTCATGATCATTTTGATTCCGCATTCATCTCGCATATAGAGCCTAAGCAGATAGATGAGGCCTTAGCTGACCCCAGCTGGATAGAAGCAATGCAAGAAGAACTTAACCAGTTTAAACGTAATAATGTATGGACACTTGTACCTAGATCTACTAATCATTCAGTCATAGGAACTAGGTGGGTCTTTAGGAACAAACTGAATGAAGATGACATAGTTACTAGAAACAAAGCTAGGCTGGTAGCGCAAGGATTTAGACAAATGGAAGGAATAGATTTCGATGAGACCTTTGCACCAGTAGCTAGATTAGAAGCCATCCGCATGTTTCTTGCATATGCTGCATTTAAAGACTTCAAGGTCTTTCAGATGGATGTTAAGAGTTCCTTCTTAATGGCGTTTTAACAGAGGAAGTGTATGTTGCACAATCTCCTGGCTTCGTAAATCATTCACATCCAGACTTTGTTTAAAAACTGGATAAAGCTCTATATGGGTTGAAGCAAGCACCCAGAGCTTGGTATGATACACTGTCTAAGTTTTTAATCGAGCATGATTTCACAATAGGCACAGTATATAAAACTCTATTTAAATTTGTGAAAGCTGATCATGTTCTATTGGTACAAATATATGTTGATGATATTATATTTGGGTCAACTAACCCCAAATTGTGCCAGAAGTTTTTGAAGCTTATGCAGGATAAATTCGAGATGAGAATGATTGTGAGACCTGATTTTGTATTAAGGATTAATTGTTGAAATTAATCGGTTTTTAGAGATTTTTGTGGTTTAGAATCGCTGTTTCGAGGTTTGAGTTGCATTTTCAGGTCGAAAGTTATGTTTATAACAATTCTGGATGTTCTTGTGTTTTTGAGTTTTGAGGCAAAAGCTGGTCGGTGGCGAAAACAGTCGTAGATTTTTGTGGAATCGCTGTTTCGAGGTTTGAGTTGCATTTTCAGGTCGAAAGTTATGTTTATAACAATTCTGGATGTTCTTGTGTTTTTGTTTTGAGAGGCAAAAGCTGGTCGGTGGCGAAAACAGTCGTAGCTTGTTTTGGTAGCGCAAGGCTTGAAACGCCGTCGTTTGAGATGTTGCGACTGGTGTTTCGTATGTTGCGACTGGTTGAGCACTGTAGCTGCGACTGGTATTTTGCGAAGAGTTGTTGCGTCTGGATAGGCAGTCGAGAGCTATGGTCAATGCGGGTAAGCGCTCCTGTGCTTGCGTCTGGTTGTGTTGTTATGTTATGTTGCGACAGTGACGTCAGTGGAGCGACGTCGTTTGAGTAAGTTGCGACGCTGCGTTTTGATGTTGCGACTGGTACCATACCAGACGAGC
>KV005036.1:59843-115470 GCA_001598015.1 Dorcoceras hygrometricum
GCTTCTTGTCATCACCTGCAAATCATTGCAGATGTGAGATCCACATCCGGTATCAAGTACCCAAGAAGTCGAATTAAGAGACATATTTATTTCAATGTAGAACATACCTTTCGCAGTTCGCAACTGCTCGAGGTACTCCTTGCAGTTCCTCCTCCAATGCCCAGCCTTGTGGCAGTGGTGGCAAACATCCTCAGACTTGTTCGGTTTTGAAGCCTTTGCCTTTGGCTTCTTGGCGGACTTTTCCTCCTTCGCAGGAGCAGAACGCTTCTTGCTCTTGCGTCTGGGTCCCTTCTTCGCAGAGGAAGAAGAACCTAGAAGGAGGACGGGTTTGTCCTTCTTTATGGTCCCTTCAAACACTACAAGCATGTTAACACCTATTCAAGGGTGGCTGCCAGCTTGTTCATGTTGAAGTTGACCACAAAGGGGTCAAATACAGCGGGTAGCGAGAGGAGAAGTACATCCACCGACAGCTCGTGTGGAAGTGCGATATCAAGGCCCGACAGCTTTTCAACGAGCCCAATCATACGAACCCCATGCTCGCGGACCGAAGTCCCATCGCGCATGCGGCTTGTCATAAGCTCCTTGACAGCCGTGAACCTCTCATGTCGAGAGTTCTCCCCGTACAGCTCTTTGAGATGAAAAAGTATGTCAGAAGCATACTTCGTCTTCCCAAAACGCCGTTGCATTTCATTGGACATCGATGCCATCACATAGCATCGAGCTTTAACCTCGTCGTCCCACCATTGTTTAAGCGTTACCAGCTCCTCAGGGCTGATATCGGCAGGGGCTTCCTTCGGAGGACTCTTCTCTACGCATAAAGAAGTTTCTCCGAAGCCAATACAAGATTGAGGTTGTGGAGCCAGTCTTGGTAGTTCAGACCGGTGAACCTGTTGCTATACAGTATAGCAGCGAGCGGGTTTTTCATCGAAACCATTTTAAATGCAGTAATACTGAAAAGGAAAACAGACATAACATCACTAACTATATATAAAATAAACGCTAAGACATAAAACATGGTCGTTAAGTTTTATGAATTACCCTCCCACTATTTTAACGATTTCACCACCCTCTAATGAAATCGATAAAACAGGTTTCTTTAGTGGGTACACGGAGCCCAATCAAGCGACCATGGACCCGAATAATATCAGCCATTCATGACCCCTAAAAGGTAGTTTCCGATTGCAACCGGTGCAACCTCCATGTATTCACCTCACGTCCAGTAAGGGCCCAATAATATGAAGCTGTTTACTATCACGTGTCAAGATTACCCATCAATGTTGAGTCGTGAAGGACAGTCCCCTTAACGTCCCCAATAATATGAGCCAACGTTAAAGGGATTTCCAACCGACTCACAACAATTGTCAATGGCGTGGACAGCTTTCCGGCATACATGACCCCCTCAATAATATGAGCCGGGCCATGTATACGGTAGCATCGACGTACACCCATTGTTGATGGAAGGTAGGGAAAAACAATTTTAAATACCCTTTAGTTCATCGAATAAACATTTGTCTTGATATTAGTTTTAAATCATATTTAAAACGAGAGATTTTATTTTTGAAAATTTGGTCTCATGTATTTATTTTAAATCAAATTTAAAACATGCAACATGCGGATTCAATTAAACTATATATCAACATATATAAATATTGGGATGATCGATCGCGAGAGCTATGCGGTCCGTGGTTGCCAGTCACGGACCTGGGTCCCATCCAAGGGGTAACGCAATATGCAATGCAATCCTATTACAATGCTTCCGGTTTTACAGATCTTCGGTCTTCAATATTCTTGATCGCCATTGTCCACCGTCTTCGGATGTCCTCCCACTAAATCTAGTAATTTTACATTTAAATTTACCATGACATACAAGGGATACATTTATCAAGGGGTGGGAACGGACCACAAACAGGCCCACTTTAAATGATGATCAAAATATTTACAAACCGAATCACAAAAACCTATCGCATACACCTAACAAATTGGGCACGGATCTCGATCATCCCAATCATGCAGATAATCTAATTAACATGCATAAATTAAATAATCCTATTATTTATCGCAAAATCATATTTTAATCATAAAATCGCATTTTATAATAAAATCGTATTTTGTCGATAAAATCGAATTTTAATCAACAAAATCATATTTCATAATAAAATCATATTTTATAATTAAAATCATATTATGCTAATTTTAATTATATCATATTGGGCTTAAAACAATTTTAGGCCCAAAAATCTATAAATTTCAAAATCGACCAAAACGGGCCCGATATCGTATACCGGCACGAAAACTTCACGGGCTGCCTGGGACAGGCCCGAACAAAACCCTAGAAGAATTCAGCCGTCACGACATCGTCGGAGCTTCCCCGGAGCGGCAGCCGCCGGCGGCGGCCGCCACCACGAAATCGCGTGCGAAGCAAGGCCGCACGCGGGCGCACGGCCGCGCGCATCACCGCGCAAGCATGTTGCGCATCTCTGTCGCAACTTGCGCCTGATAGTGGCGCACACAGCAGCAACCGGCCGGCCACCCACCGCGCAATCATGTGTAAATCAACAGCCAATCTCTCGGCCGCCATGTTGCGCAACGAGTGCACTGACCAGCAGCAAGAGATCGGTGGTTTGCGCAATCTGTGCGCAAGGCCAGCGGCCGTTTCTCGATCACCAAGCGCACAACCATCGCGTTTGCGCACGCTTGCGCGCGCGATGGAGCGCCGTCGTGCGCGGCGGCACCGCGACCGATCTTCAAAATCCTTTGCTTCTTCGATTCTGAAAAGGAGATTTGATACAATATGGCAGTATTGTATTGATCAGATCCGAAAACCTGGGCTCTGATACCACTATTGGGAACCGCGGCGGATCCGGATCATGCCTCCGGCGAGGCAGCGGAAGAACAAAATTTTGGCCGGGAGACGATCAATACAATTCAAATAATAACACTATATGACATTCATAGGGTGTTTAGATTACTACCTTGCTGGCAACTCGTGCCTGGCTCCAACCGGAATTACAAGAACACCGGCTCTTCACGGTAGGCGGCGGTAGATCCGTCAATCAGGTCCACGACCGGATGCGAGACTCCTTCGTCATCCTGCACTAGAAGGCCTGACGAGATCGGCGCGGACGGATTCTCCTCGTCAAGTTGGCCGGAACAAGTTCCGGCGAAGGAGGCGGCGGCGTGCACCGACGGCGGCGGCGGCGTGAGGTTTGAGGAGAGGGGGGCGGTGCCTAGAGCTTAGGGTTAGGGTTAATAGTGTAGTCTAGTGTTGATTAAAGCCTAAGTCTATATTAAATAGACTTAGTGATGGACTTGGACCGGCCCAACGGGCCCGGGTCCAACGGATGAACATTCAGTTCATCCCCATCACTGTGACTTCATCATAACTCCGATCGCCGATCAAATCGGACCGATCGACTCAGTTTCCAAAACTTAATACTATGATCTGAAAAACCATTTTCAGAACCCCAGTGCAAAATGACCGTTTTGCCCCTCAACAGCGAGAAATCATGATTTGACCCCTGTTGGCTTTTAGGAAGTCGCACTCCCCAAAATCCTCTTCTCATGCTCAACACATTGAGCTCAGTATCCATGCGGGAATCTCGAATCCAGTACTTGTGTGACCCTCAATGGTTCAGGGATACAGCTAGCCGTGGGCCCACAACCATTGCGGCTCCGGAATCACAATTCCGGACTTGCCCATCGGATCATGGTAAGAGCGTCTAGCAACATCGCCCCATGATCCCCTAGGTATCACTGATAGTGCCTGCAAGAACAAGTTGGTCGTGGTTAGCGTACAGTACGGTCCTTTCAATCCATATATCCCGATCAGATCAACGACCATTGGTAAATCGAGAATCGCTAAAGATCCGATAGCTATGCGTACATCTTAGAGATCGAATAGTGATATCGCGAGTGTAACTAGGTAAACATATTTACCTAAAACACTTCTAGTACTCTGGCCAGAGATTTATACACTATTATCCCCTCAGATAGCATAGGATATCCACGCATGTCTGCGAGCGGTGAATCCTCGACAACGATGCATCGACTCCTACATGCATCGGGGTCTCACCCAATCCGGCCGCCTGATGACCCCAAGTGAGTCGGAAAACGAGTCAAAGTGAGACGCCTATCATGTAGAGTCTCAGTGACGTTTCCAGTCATGAGGACTAATCAGTACAACCAAGACCTCGGACTTATCCACTCGACAAATGGTAACCACTTGGAAAGTCAGAACGAGGGTAGTTCGATAGATCACCAGGTCACTATCTATCTGCATGCTCAGAACATCACAATGTTCCCTACCAATGAAACATGGTACTTTGCATCGCAGATACTAGTCTCGAGCTCGGGCGGCCTTATCCTCATTTTGACGGCCCAATCGACTAGGAACATGTTCAGAATACACAGTGACTATTAGATGTGTTTCATGATAGCCGTCATACCCACTATCACATCTAACATACACTTCGTTCTATTCTAGGTCTTTACTCAACACAATTGTTAATCATTATACAACACAATGAAAGTAAAGAATGCCAAATGAATAAATGCGAGTATCATATATAAAGATTGTTTCATACAAGAGTCTATAAACCCACACGCCACAAGTTGGATAGTTGGGCATCTACTCTAAAAAGTTCGACTTCTTGGGTACTTGATACCGGATGTGGATCTCATCTCTGCAATGATTTGCAGGTGATGACAAGAAGCCGACGTCTTAGAGAAGGTGAGACCCACTTGAGGCTTGTTAATGGAGCAAGAGTTGCTGCAGTAGCTATAGGAGATGTTTATTTATTTCTGTCTTCTGATTTTTAAGTTGTTGTTAAGAAACGTTTTATTTGTTCCCGAATTAATAAAGAACATTATTTCTGTTTCTATTCTTGATAGTGATGGATATTCTTTTATGTTTGGTGTAACGCCCCAAAATCCATAGGACCACATTTATGCATTTTATTGATTTTATGGGCCAAATTGGCAATTTTAAATGTTATATATCTGCTGATTTATTGAGGTTAGCAGGTAAGATGCGCTGCAGCTGGTACCAGCAGGCAACTCCAATGAGCGATGCACGAGCTGGATTTAAATCGATTGGAAAATGTTTTAAGGAGGTGAAATGCTTTCTTTAGGAGAAGGTTTGGTGTTCTACAAATTAAAATGATATGAAGGGAATTTTACTAAATTTTAGAGGTGTGTCATGCTTGATTTCACAAGTAGCTTGCCACTAATCCCTTTCATATAAAAACCTGTTTTCAAAGTAAGATTTTCATCATTTGCAAAGAAAAATCTTAAAGTGTTCCTCAAAATATTTCCAGAAGAGTTCGTGCGTTGCTCAACAGCTGTATCTACTTGTTAAGATTCAGCAGCTGCATTGTTATAATGTTTACGTAATGTTTTTCCTTGTTGCTGTAATGTCGGAGTTTGATGGTTGTGTAGTCAATAGTTGCTGGTTGAATCAGTATAAGTCTGGTTTAATAGGCGACGGCTGGTAGCGCGATCATTGTTTCGATATTACAAGTGTCTTTCGTAAATTTCAGCAGATGCACTGTTCACCAGCAGGTGCATTTTTCCTTGTTAAAACCAGCAGTTGCGTTTCCTTTGTTAAGAATCAGCAGCTGCATTGTTATTGTAAATTCAGCAGCTGCATTTCCTTAATTAGAGTTCAGCAGTTGCGTTGTTTTCATAAAATCAGCAGATGCATTCCATAGAGATAGTTCAGCAGTTGCTTTATTCGTTTCTAAGTGCTGTTCATTCAGCTGGTATTAGTCTTGCGACTGGTACTATTCCTTTATATAATCGTGTTAGCGCTTTTCTTTGCAACTGATCGATGCGCTAACGACGTAGTTTCTTTAAGTCATAAAATATCAGCAGGTAGTCTTGTTATCCTATCTGCTATTCACTCCAACGACATCGTTTCATTTAAATACGGTTGTCTTAGTAAAAGATCTAGCAGCTGGTTTCTGTTTATTCCAGCTGGTTCATTTCAACGATAGTTGCGAACAGCAGCGATCTGTTTTGGTTCATAAGTGCTGTTCCATTTTCTTACGACTGGTCCCTGCATTTCGACTGGTTTTTCTCCATTGTTACTATTTTGAGGTTCTAATTCGATACTCAGTAAAGTTTTAAAATGGGAAGAAAATGTTTAAAATGATGGAACCCGAGTATTTTAAGCAAGAAAGTTTTACGAAAGGATTGTTAAGGAACAAAAGCTATTTTAGATTATGGCATAGATAGTTGAAGGTCACCAAGGAGAAGGGTGAGCAGTTGTCTAGATGTCGACTGCCCTTTCATATGAGCTATATGCTAAAACTGATATCGGGAGTCATTTTGATCAAAGTGCAAATTGGACCACATAGAACTTATATGCCATGATCAACTGAAAATGAAATTGAAAGAAATGAGAAACTGGGCTATCTTCCCCTGTTTCTGCCATTGAAATGTTTATGAAAATGATATTGTATATTGAAGTTCCTTAACATAAGGCTCACTAGCTTTTAAAATGGTGCAGGTACGACAGCTGGAGAACGAACAGCAGGTGAAACTTGAAATCAGCAGATGAGCGGTTGTGTTTATCCAAGGCCTACGTTTTCTGTGTCTCAGCTGTATCGTTTTGATGTATATTGTACTGTATTAGATCAGTAGCAACGGTTGTATATTTACTTAGAATATCAGCTGTTGTAAATCGCAATTGCAATTATCGATACAAATTGTTTTTCCGCAAATGTTTTTAGCAGTTAGCGCGCAAGTTAGGTACCTGCTGGTCTTCGAAATTGTCTTGTGTTTTGTTTCTTTTAAGTTATAAGAAATACAGCTTATAACAAATTATCTTTTAGCCCTTCTTTTATTCGAAAATTTTTATTTACCCCCAATTCTCGTGGCCCCGTTGGGTTCGGGTGTCACAACATGGTATCAGAGCAACGTTCCTGAGATAAACACACTAACCATCAGCTGGATCAAAGTTCATCGTCTGTTCTTCTAAGTTGTGAGTTTATTTTCAGAGCATTGTCTTTTATTTTAGCATGTTCTGATTTATGCATGTGGTGGATTATGGGCTATAGAATATAGAATGTCAGGAAGAGGAAGAAGCAGTATTCCTCTAGAAGAAACAGAGAGCGATAACAATGCTAACATCGCTCAACTATTAAGAATGCTGGTAGAACAAAATAACAACAGAGGCAATGGCCAATCTTCCAGCAGCAGGGGACCAAGTAACGACGACCCCCAAGAGAAATTTAGGCGCCAGAAGCCTAAGGAATTTATGTACGGATGTTTGAAAGAGGGTGCTATTTCGTGCCATTGATAGGAAGTGACCCGGAAGAGAAATTGAGTCACTTCGTAGAAGGGTTGAAACCAATGTTCAAAATGAATGTGAGGCTGTCAGTGCCAAGAACTTACAGGGAAGCAGTGGATAGAGCTCTGCAAATTGAAAGAGATTGGAAAGATCTTGATGAAGAAAGGCAGAAAAAGAGACAAGCCTTTCAACAGAAGGATCAGAGGCCATTCATGAAACAGAACAAGAACCAGCAGAGGCCTCAGGAGCAAAAGCCTCTACAGATTCAACCTATAAGCTCCGTCCCTGCTGGTAATAATAGGCCATTATGTCCTAAATGTCAGAAACCTCATTTGGGACAATGCATACTTGGACAAAACGTCTGCTACAAGTGTGGAATGCCTGGACATATTCTAAAACATTGTCCAAAGTCTAAGCAACTGGTGACCAGCAGAGCCTACGTGATGACGGCTGATCAAGCTCCTCCAGAGTCGACAGTGGTTACAGGTGAAATTTCGATAGCTGGATTTCCTTCTCTAGCTTTATTAGATTCAGGAGCTACGCATTCATTCATTTCTGCTGAGTTTGTTAAGAAATTGTCTATCCAGCCGGAACAAGTAATGATAGGTTATTGTGTGTCGGTACCATCAGGAGAAAAGCTGGTATCGCACGAACTGTTTAGAAGTTTAGAACTTAAACTTCAAGGGCATAAGATTACTGTTGATTTAATTGTGTTGCCAATGCCAGAATTTGATTTGATTTTGGGAATAGATTGGCTAACTAAGTATGGGGTAGTGATTGACTTTAAACTACGAGCAGTAGCTGTCAACCCACCAGGAAAAGAGTCATTCCAGTTTTTGGCCAAACATGTTAATAGAACTTCTCTAGTTATATCATCGTTAGCAGCGATTGATAGACCCCAGCTGTCAATTTTAGAAGTAGCAAATGAATTCCCTGAAGTTTTTCCAGAAGATATCCAAGGATTGCCACCGGACAGGGAGTTGGAATTTTCGATTGATTTGGTTCCAGGAGCTGCTCCAGTATCTAGACCACCATATCGACTAGCTCCAACAGAGATGAAAGAATTGAAAGAACAAATACAGGATCTGTTGGAGAAAGGGTTTATTAGACCAAGTACTTCGCCCTGGGTAGCTCCAGTATTGTTTTTTAAGAAAAAGGATGGAAGTATGAGGTTATGTATAGATTACCGCGAGTTAAACAAATTGACGATTAAGAATTAGTATCCATTACCCAGGATAGAAGATCTGTTTGACCAGTTGAGAGGGTCAGTAGTATTTTCTAAGATCGACTTGAGGTCTGGATATCACCAACTGAAGATTAAGGCAACTGATGTTCATAAAACAGCCTTTAGAACTAGGTATGGCCATTATGAATTTTTGGTTATGCCCTTTGGACTTACGAATGATCCATCAGCTTTTATGGATTTAATGAATAGGGTCTTTCAACCATATCTAGATCAGTTTGTAGTTGTATTCATTGATGATATCTTAGTCTATTCTAAGACCCAGCAGGAGCATGTTCAACATTTAAGAAACGTACTCCAGATTTTGAAAGATAAGCAGTTGTTTGCTAAATTCAGCAAATGTGATTTCTGGATGGAGAAAGTATCGTTCCTAGGCCATATAATTTCTAGGGATGGAATAGAAGTTGACCCTGCTAAAGTTAAAGCGGTTCGCGACTGGCCAGCACCAAAGAATGTTACAGAAATAAGGAGTTTCTTGGGTTTAGCTGGATATTATCGGCGATTTATCCAAGGATTCTCAAAGATTGCTGTTCCTCTGACTACGCTAACGAGGAAGCAAGTGAAGGACAACTGGACAGAAGAGTGTCAAACCAGTTTTGACAAATTGAAGCAAGCGCTGATTGAAGCACCTGTGTTGACAATGCCAACTGATGAGGGAAAATTTGTAATATACACTGATGCGTCTAAGTTGGGATTAGGAGCTGTTTTGATGCAGGATCATAAAGTTATTTCATACGCATCTAGACAGCTGAAGGATCATGAGCAAAATTATCCAACGCATGATTTGGAGTTAGCAGCTGTTGTCTTTGCCCTTAAGATATGGAGGCATTATCTCTATGTGGAGAAGTGTGAGATTTTTACAGATCACAAAAGTTTGAAGTACTTCTTTACCCAGAAAGAATTGAATATGAGGCAGAGACGATGGTTGGAGCTGGTTAAAGATTATGATTGCACAATCAGTTATCACCCAGGAAAAGCAAATGTGGTAGCTGATGCTCTAAGTAGAAAATCAGCAGGATTAGCGCAACTGACTGTCCAGCAGCCGTTGGCAAATGAAATTGAAAGGTTTGGACTTGAAATAGTAACCAGCAGCAGCAATGCCATGATGTTAGCGGACCTCTCCGTAAGATCAAATTTGTTAAATCAAATTCGAGAGGGTCAGCAGCAGGACCAGCAGCTGAAGAAATGGGTCCAGCAGGATAAAGAAAGAGGCCGCAGTCTCTATTTTTCAGAAGATGGAATTGTGAGGTATTTGGGCAGAATTTGGGTACCTCAAGTAGATGATTTAAGAGCTGAACTTTTGAAAGAAGCCCATACAGCTCCATATTCAGTACATCCAGGAAGGACGAAAATGTACAAGGACCTCCAGCAGTTGTATTGGTGGCCAGGAATGAAGAGGGATGTGGCAAGATTTGTAGCTGAATGTTTAACGTGTCAGCTGGTGAAGGCTGAACATCAGCGACCAGCAGGATTGTTGAAGCCACTGCCGATTCCCGAATGGAAGTGGGAGTGTATAGCGATGGATTTTGTGACTGGGTTACCAAGAACAGTACAAGGATATAACTCCATATGGGTTATAATTGATCGACTCACTAAGTCTGCTCATTTCTTACCAGTTAAGACAACGTATGAGGTGAGCAGATACGCAGAATTGTATGTTAAAGAAATAGTGAGGCTACATGGTGTTCCAATTTCCATTGTATCGGACAGAGATCCTAAATTTACATCAGCCTTTTGGAAATGTCTACACAAGGCTATGGGTACAAAATTGACATTCAGCACTGCGTTTCACCCACAAACTGATGGACAATCGGAGAGGGAGATTCAAATTTTAGAAGATTTGCTCAGAGCATGTATTGTGGATTATTCAGCAGGATGGGATGTGAGTTTGCCACTGGTAGAGTTTGCCTACAATAACAGTTTCCAAGCTTCGATTCAAATGGCTCCATATGAAGCTTTGTATGGCAGAAAGTGTAGAACACCACTTCATTGGGATGAAGTTGGTGAAAGAGCTGGTTTGGGACCAGATGTAGTGGAGCAAACAGCAACAGCTGTTAGAAGAATAAGAGAAAGAATGAAAGCTGCTCAAAGTCGGCAGAAGAGTTACGCCGATAATCGAAGAAGGGAACTGAATTTTTAAATAGGTGATCGGGTATTTTTGAGAATAGCTCCAATGAAAGGAGTTATGCGTTTTGGAAAGAAAGGAAAGTTGAGTCCAAGGTATATTGGACCATACGAGATTCTAGAAAAGGTGGGAGCACTCGCCTATCGATTAGCGCTGCCTCCACAAATGTCAGCAGTGCACAATGTTTTTCACGTATCAGCTTTGAGGAAATATATTCCCCATCCTTCACATGTGCTGAGTTATGAGCCAATTCAGCTAGCACCAGATTTAAGCTACGAAGAGCGACCAGAAAGAATTCTCCTCCGAGAAACTAGAAGATTAAGAAACCGTAGCATTCCTATGGTTAAGATACAATGGTCCAACCAGTTGGAGCGAGAAGCAACGTGGGAAACAGAAGCTGATATGCTAAGTCTTTACCCATATTTATTTGGTACGTAAATTTCGAGGAAGAAATTTCAATAAGGAGGGTAGAGTTGTAACGCCCCAAAATCCATAGGACCACATTTATGCATTTTATTGATTTTACGGGCCAAATTGGCAATTTTAAATGTTATATATATGCTGATTTATTGAGGTTAGCAGGTAAGATGCGCTGGGGCTGGTACCAGCAAGCAACTCCAATGAGCGATGCACGAGCTGGATTTTAAATCGATTGGAAAATGTTTTAAGGAGGTGAAATGCTTTCTTTAGGAGAAGTTTGGTGTTTTACAAATTAAAATGATTTGAAGGGAATTTTACTAAATTTTAGAGGTGTGTCATGCTTGATTTCACAAGTAGCTTGCCACTAATCCCTTTCATATAAAAACCTATTTTCAAAGTAAGATTTTCATCATTTGCAAAGAAAAGTTTTAAAGTGTTCTTCAAAGAAATTCCAGAAGAGTTCGTGCGTTGCTCAAAGGGAGGATTTCTGCAGGAATTAGCTGTTGTCGCAAAGCTTTGTTTAAGGCAAGTAAAAGCTGATCCTTTGCTACACCATTTGAAGCATATATTGTTGTTTTTATGGATCTGCTTGCCTGTATGTTTAAGTTGTGTTTAAAGTTCATGTTTGAAATGATTATACATGAAAAGGAAAGAATGATGGGTTCGAAAATGATGTTTTGATGTTTATGATGCTTCCAGTTTATTTTCCAGAAAGTTTATGAAGTTTTAAATGTACTGAGGATTCAAATTTATTTTCAGAAATGTTATTAATGTTCTTCTCACAGTAGCTGTAATATCAAAATTTGATAACTATGTAATCGGTAGATGTTGGTCGAATCATTATAAAGTATGGTTTGATAGGCAACGGCTGATGGCATAGTTGTTGTTTTGATATTACGAATGTCGAGTTATGTTCCAGCAGCTGTATCTACTTGTTAAGATTCAGCAGCTGCATTGTTATAATGTTTACGAATGTTTTTCCTTGTCGTTGTAATGTCGGAGTTTGATGGTTGTGTAGTCAGTAGTTGCTGGTTGAATCAGTATAAAGTCTGGTTTAATAGGCGACGGCTGGTAGCGCGATCATTGTTTCGATATTACAAGTGTCTTTCGTAAATTTCAGCAGATGCACTGTTCACCAGCAGGTGAATTTTTCCTTGTTAAAACCAGCAGTTGCGTTTCCTTTGTTAAGAATCAGCAGCTGCATTGTTATTGTAAATTCATCAGCTGCATTTCCTTAGTTAGAGTTCAGCAGTTGCGTTGTTTTCATAAAATCAGCAGATGCATTCCATAGAGATAGTTCAGCAGTTGCTTTATTCGTTTCTAAGTGCTGTTCATTTCAGCTGGTATTAGTCTTGCGACTGGTACTATTCCTTTATATAATCGTGTTAGCGCTTTTCTTTGCAACTGATCGATGCGCTAACGACGTAGTTTCCTTAAGTCATAAAATATCAGCAGGTAGTCTTGTTATCCTATCTGCTATTCACTCCAACGACATCGTTTCATTTAAATACGATTGTCTTAGTAAAAGATTTAGCAGCTTGTTTCTGTTTATTCCAGCTGGTTCATTTCAACGATAGTTGCGAACAACAGCGATCTGTTTTGGTTCATAAGTGTTGTTCCATTTTCTTACGACTGGTCCCTGCATTTCGACTGGTTTTTCTCCATTGTTACGATTTCAAGGTTCTAATTCGATATTCAGTAAAGTTTTAAAATGGGAAGCAAATGTTTAAAATGATGGAACCCGAGTATTTTAAGCAAGAAAGTTTTACGAAAGGATTGTTAGGGAACAAAAGCTATGTTAGATTATGGCATATATAGTTGAAGGTCACCCATGAGCTATATGCTAGAACGGATTTCCGAAGTCATTTGATCAAGTGAAAATTGGACCACATAGAACTTATATGCCATGATCAACTGAAAATGATATTGAAATTAATGAGAAGATGGGCTATCATCCCATGTTTCTGCCATTGAATGTTTATCGAACTGTTTACGAAAATGATATTGTTTATTGAAGTTCCTTAACATATGTATTGCACAGATGTCTGCCTGCGTTTTATGAAATTGTTACTACTCAGGTTTTACTTGCTGAGCCTTTAGGCTCACTAGCTTTTAAAATGGTGCAGGTACGACAGCTGGAGAACGAACAGCAGGTGAAACTTGAAATCAGCAGATGAGCGGTTGTGTTTATCCAAGGCCTACGTTTTCCGTGTCTCAGCTGTATCGTTTTGATGTATATTGTACTGTATTAGATCAGTAGCAACGGTTGTATATTTACTTAGAATATCAGCTGTTGTAAATCGCAATTGCAATTATCAATACAAACTGTTTTTCCACAAATGTTTTTAGCAGTTAGCGCGCAAGTTAGGTACCTGCTGGTCTTCGAAATTGTCTTGTGTTTTGTTAGTTTTAAGTTATAATAAATACAGCTTATAACAAATTATCTTTTAGCCCTTCTTTTATTCGAAAATTTTTATTTACCCCCAATTCTCGTGGCCCCGTTGGGTTCGGGTGTCACATTTGCTAATTCGATTTGCAACATTTACAAGAATGAATGTTTAATTGGAATTGGGGAATGCGAAAACGATTTATACACCTTAAAATTAAAAGATGTTCCAACTCGTGATGTCGAAGCACACACAACAACGATTAAAAGGAAACATGATAACTTGAACCCAGCACAACTTTGGCACGCTAGGCTAGGTCATATTTCTCTAAGTAGGATGAACAAGTTAGTTAGGAGTGACCTGTTTGATATGTCAGACATTAACTCCCTACCGACTTGTGAATCTTGTCTTAAGGGAAAGATGACCAAGCAACCCTTCAAGGGCAGGGGTGAGCGTGCTCAAGGCCTATTGGATTTGATCCATACTGATGTGTGTGGTCCGTTTAGTATTGGTACTAAATATGGTCACACATACTTCATCATCTTTACCGACGATTACTCTAGGTATGGGTACTTGTACTTAATGAAGCACAAGTCTGAATCCTTTGAAAGGTTCAAAGAATTCAAGGCTGAAGTAGAAAATCAACTAGGCAAAAGTATTAAAGCACTTTGATCCGATCGAGGTGGTGAATACTTAAGTGCTGAATTTCAAGACTATCTAAAAGAGAATGGGATTCTCGCACAGTGGACCCCTCTGGCCACACCACAGCTCAATGGTCTAGCGGAGCGTCGTAATCGGACCTTGTTGGACATGGTTCGATCTATGATGAGCTTCACTGAACTTCCTACCTCGTTTTGGGGCTATGCGCTCAAAACGGCGGTATTGTTGTTGAACAATGTCCACACCAAGGCAGTGGATAAGACCCCATATGAGATATGGATGGGCAAACCACCCAAGTACTCATTTATGAGGATTTGGGGATGTCCTGCTTACGTGAAGCAGACAGTGGGAGATAAGCTGGATACGAGATCCATCTTATGCTACTTCATTGGGTATCCAAAGAATTCCATTGGATACTACTTCTATTATCCCAACGAAACAAAAGTGTTTGTTTCTAGGAATGCCACCTTTATGGAAAGGGAATTTATACTTGATAGAAAGGGCAAAATGGTAGAACTCGAAGAGGTTCGAGAACCAATCGAAGTACCAGGCGAGTCTCCTGCACCTCCAGAGCCAGTACCAGAAATGGTCGCACCTAGGAGATCCGAAAGGGTTCCTAGGGCTCCTGAGAGATATGGTTTTCTCCTTGAAGATAATCAAGGTGATCAAGTTGTTGGATCTGATCCAAGAACTTTCAAGGAGGCAATTTCCAATACTTATTCTAATTTGTGGCTTGAAGCAATGCAGTCTGAGTTTGACTCAATGCATGCTAACCAAGTTTGGATTCTTGTTAACCCTCCCGAAGGAATTGTTCCTATTGGGTGTAAATGGGTATACAAGAGGAAACTTGGGCCTGATGGTAAGGTAATGACCTACAAGGCACGACTGGTCGCGAAAGGTTACAATCAAAGGCAAGGTGTTGACTATGATGAAACCTTCTCGCCAGCCGCAATGTTCAAGTCGATTAGAATCTTATTAGCCATAGCCGCATGGTACTACTATGAGATATGGCAAATGGATGTGAAAACTGCGTTCCTTAATGGAAACATTAAGGAAGAGATCTATATGACGCAGCCTGAGGGTTTCACATCTGTTGGAAGAGAGCATAAGGTATGCAAGCTTCAGAGATCGATCTACGGTCTCAAACAAGCATCGAGAAGTTGGAACCTGAGATTCGATGAAACAATTAAGGAATTTGGTTTCATCAAGAATCCCGAAGAGCATGTGTGTATAAGAAGGTAGTTAAAAGCGCTGTGACGTTTCTCGTACTTTATGTTGATGACATTCTACTCATTGGGAAATGATGTAGGAATGCTGCAGTCAACTAAAGTATGGTTGTATAGTAGATTTTTGATGAAGGACATGGGTGAAGCATCCTATATTCTTGGAATACAGATCTATCGGGATAGATCTAAACGGATGCTCGGACTCACCCAAGCTACCTACATCGATACCATACTTAAGAGGTTCTGCGTGGAAGAGTCCAAGAGAGGACACCTACCTATGTGCCCGGGGTCACTCTATCTAAGTCTATGTGTCCAAAGACTGATGAGGAGATAGAGAGTATGACACGTGTGCCATATGCCTCGGCAATAGGTAGCATTATGTATGGCATGATCTCGACTAGACCGGATGTCGCATATGCTCTGAGTGTCACGAGCCGCTACCAGGCCAACCCCGGCCAATTGCATTGGAAGGCCGTGAAGGATATTCTTAAGTACTTGCGAAGGACTAAGAATATGTTCATGGTTTATGGGGGTGGTGAACTGAAACTGGAAGGCTACACTGATTCTAGCTTCCAGTGTGACGTGAATGATTCGAAATCTACCTCTGGATTTGTATTCATGCTCAATGGTGGTGCTGTCTCTTGGATAGTTAGTATTATGTATGGCATGATCTCGACTAGACCGGATGTCGCATATGCTCTGAGTGTCACGAGCCGCTACCAGGCCAACCCCGGCCAATTGCATTGGAAGGCCGTGAAGGATATTCTTAAGTACTTGCGAAGGACTAAGAATATGTTCATGGTTTATGGGGGTGGTGAACTGAAACTGGAAGGCTACACTGATTCTAGCTTCCAGTGTGACGTGAATGATTCGAAATCTACCTCTGGATTTGTATTCATGCTCAATGGTGGTGCTGTCTCTTGGAAGAGTTCCAAGCAAGACACCATCGTGGATTCAACCACTGAGGCTGAGTACATCGCAACATCAGCTACTGCTAAGGAGGCCGTTTGGATAAGGAATTTCGTCCAAGAGTTGGGCGTCATTCCTAATGGAGTTGGTCCAGTCCCGGTGTACTGCGACAACACGGGTGCCGTTGCACAAGCAAAGGAGCCTAGGTCTCACCAAAGATCAAAACACATACTGAGGAAATACCACATAATCCGAGATATTGTGGCTAGAGGTGACATAGCAGTTGAGAGAGTCGCCTCTGTGGACAATGTTGCTGATCCACTTGCGAAGCCCTTGCCTGGACCGTTGTTTGAAAAACATCGCGAAACAATGGGACTGCGTCTGATGAGTAGTTGGCTTTAGGGCAAGTGGGAGATTGTTAGAGTAGATGCCCAACTAGCCAACTTGTGGCGTGTGGGTTTATAGACTCTTGTATGAAACAATCTTAATAAATGATATTCGCATTTTTTATATGGCATTCTTTACTTTCATTGTGTTGTATAATGATTAAACAATTGCATTGAGTAAAAGACCTAGAAATACACCGAAAGTGTATGTTAGATGTGATAGTAGTCCTCACGACTCGAAACGTCATTGAGACTCTACATGATAGGCGTCTCACTTTGACCCGTTTGCCGACACTTGGGGTCATATGGCGTCGGGATTGGATGGGACCTCGATGCATGTAGGAGTCGATGCATCGTTGTCGAGGATTCACCGCTCGCAGACATGCGTGGATATCCTATGCTATCTGAGGGGATAATAGTGTATAAATCTCTGGCCAGAGTACTAGAAGTGTTTTAGGTAAATGTCTTAACCTAGTTACACTCGCGATGTCACTATTCGATCTCCAAGATGTATGCATGGCTATCGGATCTATAGCGACTCTCGATTTACCAATGGTCGTTGATCTGATCGGGATATATGGATTGAAAGGACCGTACTGTACGCTAACCACGACCAACTGGTTCTTGCAGGCATTATCAGTGATACCTAGGGGATCATGGGGCGATGTTGCTAGACGCTCTTACCATGATCCGATGGGCAAGTCCGGAATTGTGATTCCGGAGCCACAATGGTTGTGGGTCCACGGCTAGCCGTATCCCTGAACCATTGAGGGTCACACAAGTACTGGACTCGAGATTCCCGCACGGATACTGAGCTCAATGTGTTGAGCATACGAAGAGGATTTTGGGGAGTGCGACTTCCTAAAAGTCAACAGGGGTCAAATCGTGATTTCTCGTTGTTGAGGGGCAAAACGGTCATTTTGCACTGGGGTTCTGAAAAATGATTTTTCAGATCATAGTATTCAGTTTTGGAAACTGAGTCGATCGGTCCGATATGATCGGCGATCGGAGTTGTGATGAAGTCACGGTGATAGGGATGAACGGAATGTTCATCCGTTGGACCCGGGCCTGTTGGGCCGGTCCAAGACTATGACTAAGTCTATTTAATTAGGCTTAAGCTTCTCATAACTTAACAACACTACTACACAACTTAACCCTAAACCTAGCTCTAAGCGCCGTCTCTCCCCTCCTCCAAAAGCCTCGCCGCCGCCGCCGCCGCTTCGCCGGAATTTGTTCCGGCCAATCTTTCGATGAGAATCCGTCCGTGTCGATCTCGTCAGGCCTTCTAGTGCAGGCTGACGAAGGAGTCTCGCATCCGGTCGTGGACCTGATTGACGGATCTACCGCCGCCTACCGTGAAGAGCCGGCGTTCTTGTAATTCCGGTTGGAGCCAGGCACGAGTTGCCAGCAAGGTAGTCATATAAACACCCTATGAATGTCATAGCCTGTTGTTTTATTCAATGTATTGATCATCTCCCGGCCAATTTTTGTTCTTCCGCTGCCTCGCCGGGATGCGCGATTCGGATCCACCGTGGTTCCCCAACAAAAATATCTTCAAAATCATTTCAAAACTTATACGCGCCGCTGGATGATTGACACGTGTTGTCATCATTCGAAAAGTCACATCTACACCGTTTCCAATCCTTTAACTTTTCGCATTCCTAATATATTCCGGTGCTAACTATTTTCATCGTCTCTTACCTTGCATAATTTTACTCTCGAGCATTCGTATCCTCTGCGTGCTCTCTCTTTGCAACTATTTTACAGGCGTCTAATCTCTTTCACAACGAGGAAAATGGCATCATCCCTGTTCACCAACACTATCCATGTCGACTACGACGCTGTCCTAGCCATGGAGAACCCAGGTATGGTTGCAATGTTTCAATCTCTTGTAGCATCTGTCCTGATAGGATTTCTGGGTTGCCCGGCGGTGTTATATGAAGATTCAGTGACTGAGTTCTTCGAAAACGGCTCAGTGAGAGATGGGTTGGTGGTTAGTACAGTGAACGGAGTGAATGTGGAGATTTCTGAGACAATGTTTGCAGAAACGTTTGAACTTCCTATTGAGGGTTTAACAGAGTTATCGGAGATTCCTAAGGATGTGGTATTTTGATGCGAAGAGCATCGTCTCTCTTTCGGGCGAACCAGTAAGCACCTCAGGGAAAAAGAAAGCAATGAAGTTAGAGTTTCGTCTTCTCTGCGATATTATGGCAAAAACAATATCAGTAAAGGCAGGTTCTGATGGTGGAGACCAGTTGGTTTGATTTACCTTATGAGGACATCATTGCTAAATTGAATGATAGACCAGTTGTCACTCCAAGTGACACTGATGAAGAGGTGGAAACTATGGATGTTGGTACTGATGGTGGAGACCAGCAGGTTCAGACCTTTGTGGAGGAACCGAAGGACGAGGAGATGAGTGGTGATGATGAGCAGTCGGTGGCTGAGATGATTGATGCAGACGAAGCCATGTCGCTGGAAGATATCCTATATTCAATTCCCGTCGACGTTCCACTTCCGTCTGCTGGTGTGGAAATTACCAAGATTACCTTAGGCAAGGAAATCAAAATCCCAGGAGTTATGAGCGGACCTGGTACCTGGCCAGTCTCTCGAAAATTCCAGTGGATGATAAAGGAAAGGAGCCCCTTATGCAGAAAGACACAATTAAGGGCTAGTCCCCTCAGGAGCACTATTCTTTGATTTGTGCTGACATTGATCTGCTTGTACAGCTGTGTGCACAGGTGATAGATGAAGTACAAAAATTCTTTAATTCCTTCTGTCTAAAGAAGTTAGCAACGTTACAGATAGATGAGTCTTATTTTGATAAGGAGGCCCTCGTTCTATCGTGGGCAGAAGCGGAGTCAACCCGGATAGCTCTCAACAGGAAAGTGTACATATTGATGAAGTACAGGGAAGTTTTGGTGAGGAAATTCTTAGAATCGTGGAAGCTAAATTTTGTGCCTGGTGAAAGATCTTCCGCAACTGATATCAAGGTCATAGACATGCTATCGGATCTTCCCTTGTTCATTTTAGAAGAATTTAAACAGCAGACACTTGCACACGGCCTTCAATGGGCAGGACGTGTTGCTCACGGATTTTTGAAGGGCGCCCACGAGATCGCGGTGCCGTAATTTCCAGAAACAACACCAACACTCCATCCAAATGCTGGATTAGAACGATGATTCTTGTTGATGGGGTGTGGGTCGTTGAACCTTGCTGTGATCAATGGGTAAAGATCCCTCGATCGGTCGTTCATAATGAAGTTCCACGTCAGTTATCTTATGTGGACACCTTACCCGCTGTGAGTGATTTCGTCAAGATTTTGAGGAAGATATGGGCCGATGTTTGTATAGAGGCCGCCGAATCTTTTGTTTCAGAGAAATTGCTTCCAGTAGGCTCAATAAATTTTTGCAGAGCTTTATCAGTTGTTGAACCAGTAGACAGTTTTATTGCTCGCCAGCCGACAGTGTTTGCCTTGCGGTTATCTCTGTTTTGTACAATCTTTATTCGGTACAGTTTATTCTGAAAATTAAGTACAGCAGATATTACCGATTTTGTTGCTTCTATTGCTTCTGCAAGAACCGTTTTGCGAAGTGTACAGATTACTTCTTCTTCAGCAGTTAGCCAGTATATTTCTTCAGTTGCCGATAGAGAGTTTGTTGCACAGAGGATACCTATGGAGTTAGATCAGCATCCTTTCTTATCCTCCATTTCAGATGCCCCTGATATGCATTTTGATGAGACCGATATAGCTTCTACCGTGCCTTCTCTACCTTCTATTACTACTGATCTTTCTGCTTCACTTGATGATCTCCAGACCTTCCTATCCGAGCATATTAATGAGTCTCAAAGTGATATTCTTTCCAAGCTACATACAATTGAAAGGGGCCTTCGTGATTCCCTGCAGCAGCAAGACAAAGCTTTCAGAACTTTAATTCAGGGTGCATGACAAGAAGGCCGAACTATTGATGATGTCCAGACACTGCGCTTCAATGAATTTAGGAAAGGTGTTCTGGCTAACAGTGCTTCTGTCACTGCTGATCTTATGGTTGTTAAGAAGGCCGTGAGAGAGCTAAACGCTAAGGTGGATGCTGTTTCCACCGGCTTGGTTGATGTTCGGAAGGATCTTGAGGCTACCAAGGAATCTATCTCCCACCAACTTCTAGAGTTTCAGGCACAGGCACAGGCCAATCACAATATTCTTACCGACCAGTTGAGCGAGCTTGTCATTATATTAATAGGGGCGGAAATGACAAAAAGGGGGAAGGTGGTAGCCGAGGTCCTCAACCACCACCTGATGATCATAACAGAGGAAGTGGCAATACTGGTGGTGGTGGTGATAATGTTAGAACCACAAGCATTGTGGAGAGACTTATTGATGCTGATAGACGGAGAGAAAGGAGCAGCGAAGGTAGAAGCAGAGGGAATAGAAGTGGATCTTACAAGAGAAGAAGATATTTTCAGTAGATCTTTTGAAGATCGGTTAAGATAGAATAGCTGCTGATCCGTTGTACAAATCTTTTGTACTCTTTCTCAGAAAATGGAATTTATTATTTCAGCAGATGTTGTGTGCAATTTATTTTTTCTCATTCCTTTTAGTCTTTCGGCTGCTAAGTTTTGTCATCACCAAAAAGGGGGAAATTGTTAGGATAAAATTTATTAGTTTTGATGATAACAAAATAAGACTAGTTGCTATTGGACATTCAGCCATTGGTTAGTATATCAGTGGATAGTCCGTAATCAGCCGATGGTTTGTTATCAGCAGTTGGAGTCTTCAAGGGTTAATCAGCAGGTGTATCTGTCTCAGACGCAAGCATTTGAGTGTTAGCATGTTTTGTTAAAGATTTCAAAACGACAGCGTATTGGATCAGCACTAAGATTCAGTCGTTGGAGTTTGTGATAATGGTATTTCAGCAGGTGCATTCTTTAAGGGAAATCAGCAGTAGGAATAATCAGTAGTTGAGTATTCTTTACAATGATCAATCGCAATCTACAGTGTATTACATATAAGTAGTTGTCTACAGTACTATTGAATTATCAGTCGATGGTTTATGTAACCAGTCGGGAGCTACAATAGATTTTATTACCAGTCGTTGTCTACAGTGGTTTATGTAACCAGTCGGGAGCTACAGTGACTTGTGTAACCAGTCGCTGATACTTGGTGTTTGCGTATATTAAAACTACGTCATGAAAATAAGTTAATACGACAGCGTTTGGTTTAGCACTAGAAATCAGCCGTTGGGTCACACAAGGATTCAGTTGTTGAAATAGCGCACGTGTTTATTAATAGTTGCATACTTTCAAGTACTGACCAGCAGCAACATCATTAACTATCTTGAAAGAAAGTTGAAGCTGGTTAACAGAGAAATTTCAGGCACAAGCAACAAGCGATTCAAATACGATTGATTACTCAAATTGGAAAAGATCAGTGGAATCGTACAATTGTCTGGAATTAAGGAGACAACGTCGGTACTATTTTGGTAAATAGTACATATTTACAGAGAGCGTTATACGATGTTTGCACAGAAATGGAAATCGACAAATTAGCTCTGACGATGTGCATATTTACCATTTAGTGGAGCAGGATTGACGGCATACGAATTACAGAGATTCAAAAAGGGGATTTTATTTCCTTTGGAGAAATTTAATGACCGTTGAGAACGAAGTGTATAAGTAACCAGACTTTGAATTGAAGAACAACTTTGGCTATCATTCTCTTGCCGTAACTTTGCCAAAATTGCTGAGCGTATTGCAATTTGAAGCTATTCTCAAAAAGCTCACAACTCGAAGAACTTTCAATCAAGCATTCACAGATTTACCTTCGAGTCATCTTCTGGTTCACTTGTTGAATCGCGTTTCTACGTTTTAGAAACCAGAAGATTTACAGTCTCAATAGTGTTGTATCTCATTGTAATATTCATTTGAGTCTGTAACAAACGTGCTCCTTAAAAAGCCGTTTGAAAAACCTTATTCACTTGTAAATCAGCAGCTGCGTTTGCGTGATAGTTTGTGGTGTTGCTAGGCTTTGAGCGAGGCTCAATGATCGGGTGTGTGCAGAAGGACTGTATTCATCAAATCTTCTAGTGAATCCTTCCTGAAAAGGAAGAAGGGGAGACGTAGGTTATTTATATCCGAACTTCCAGAAACAAACTGTAACGACCCTCATCTTCTTTACGTAATAATCATAAGTTTTGGGGTTCAATTGAATGAAATCAAAGGTTATAAACATCGGAGATTGGATCGCTACTAACTAACTGGGTTGAAATGAGAATAATAAAATTTTTCACATTTCGAAGATGAGAAATATGGAATGACTCATGCAAAGGTGCGGAAATGAAGAAAGCTGATACATCATATTTCAATATTTCATCTCGTAGTGTGATAACGTCTGGTACAGATTCCTATAACATATCAAATTTCGAAATCTGTTTTGATACACATTCATAATAAAATGTTCAGTACACTACAAAAGTTTTCCCAAAAAGAACTATGAACGCTGGAACCGAATGAAATAAGAAATCAGCTGTCCACGATAAACACATCCCTTCCATTCTGTTCATCTCCCTCCAGCTTCCTACTGTGGATTACCTACACTCAATGAAAACTAGTGAGCCAAAGGCCCAGCAGGTAAAATCTGGAATAACAGAAGCAATTCATACAATCGCTCAAGAACTAATACATACTGGAGTCTGAACTTGAACCACGCTTATGAACAGACAAGCGTAAATATAACTATGAAATTTGAATCAAGTATGAAAGCATAAAACATGAATCAATTCTGGGAACATTTTCTTTAAACATACTTAAGAGCTGCGATCAAAATCACACTCGTGCTCTTCATTCATTTTCTGGAAAATTATGACAATACTTTAAATATTTGGTCCATTTCGTTTGATCAAACTCCTGATATCAGTCTTAGAACTATGGCTCATGGTTGAAGGGGTATACAGATCCGTCGACCTGTAATCCTAATCCTTCCTGGTTAAAAGGGCACACGGTTCGTCAGCCGCGCACTCACCTTTTCTTTAGGGACCCTTTTCATTGTCATAACTTAAAACATTTCATAAAACATGGTTCAACTCTTTCTTTCTCTCATGAAAAACTGTTTTCTTTCCTTTGTTCGAGTTACTGGTTTTTGTTTATCTAATGATGTTCTGGAACTGTAAAGAATTTCCTTGTAAAGCTTGCGAAGATGAAAACTGAATAACTTAGATAGTTGAATCTGTCAGATAAGTCGAAAGATTCATTTGAACTGATTCGAAATTGAAGAAAGAATCAAATTCTGGAATTTCGTTATCTGTTAAAAAAAACGAAGAATGAACAGTGACCAGCTGGAACGAACAGCACCAGTCGCAAGACTAATACCAGCTGAATGAACAGTACCAGTCGCAAGGTCTTTTAAACAAATGTAAAGTGAAACGACGTCGTTAGCGCATAAACCAGTCGCTACAACCAGTCGCTATGAACTATACTTAAAACAAATAAAGCAACTGCTGAAATATCAAAATGGAATGCATCTGCTGGTAAACAGTGCATCTGCTAAATGTCACGAAGACAACGCAACTGATGAATTCTAACAAAAGAATGCAGCTGCTGATTTCTAATAAAGGAATGCACCTGCTGGTGTTAACAAAGAAATACACCTGCTGGTTTTTGCAAAAGAGATGCACCTACTGGTTTTACGATAACCATGCAGCTGCTGATTTTATAAAAACAAAGCATCTGCTGAATATGCATCTGCTGAAATATGCATCTGCTGAAGTATGCATCTGCTGGTTTTCAATCAAGAAATGAAACTGCTGATTTCGTACTTAGAATATTTTGACAAGGCAATATCAGCAGCGGTATAAGAACCAGCTCTTGCTCTTAATATGCAGATAACCATGAACTACGAAGGTTACCTTCCTCTAAGGACTTCGACATATCTATGAAACTTCTGGAAAAGATCGAGTAAGCTACTTGTAAGCTACTTCGATGAATGAATCACTGAAAACCTCAGGAATTCATTAGAAGAACATCATCCAAACATTTTTCTAAATCATCTTTGAATCAAAATACAGTAACTCAACTTCTTTCAAAAACAGAGCATGAACTTCTGGTTTTCTTTGAAGAACAGCCGAAGCCATCTTCCTTTTTCTTTAAAACCATACATAATCATAAAAACAGAATTGAATATATGCTTTCTATTGAGAGAGCAAGAAACAGAGTTTACTTGCCTGGTATCTTTAACACAAGAACAGCAGAAAATACAGTATACTTCTTGCGCACCGCCTGTTTCCTTTAAAACACTTTGAAAGTATTTTGATCGGCTTCTTGAGAGCGAGCACCGCTTAATATGATTTGACAGTATACTTCTTGCGCACCGCCTGTTTCCTTTAAAACACTTTGAAAGTATTTTGATCGGCTTCTTGAGAGCGAGCACCGCTTAATATGATTTGATTTGAAAGTAATGATGCATGAAGCAGCTTAAGATCCTATTTATATGATTTACAATGACTAAGGAAGGAAAACACGTTATATCAATATGCCAATCTTCTGAAAGGAGCGTGCTCTGTTTTTAAAAATAAAAGATGCGAATGGAAACCGATAATTTTAGTTAAATAAAGGATCCACTTGGTTTGCAGAAGTCACTAAACATTTGCTGTACTTGCATTCTAACATGGGCATATCAATCCATAACAAAAATAAAGATTGATCATTGCATATACAGAAAAATTCAAGAATCGAATTAGAATAGCAATGTAATCCCTCATTCTCATATCTTTCTAGTTGTGGACTTCTAAAAGATCTGGTCGTTACACAAACTCTCGATCTTAATCTTTTACATTACGCTTTATTTACTGTTTACACTGTTCACTGATTAATCGATTTCTTTCCGCATAACTTTGTTAATCGAGAAATCAGTTTTTAAAACTGAGATACCTTAAGTCTGGTAACTCGGACTTAAGCTAAGTGGGTGCTTGTAAAATTATTTTAAACGGTTTCGAAAATATAAAAATACCAAGGAGTCATTCAACCCCCCCTTCTGAACTCCTAGGGCTGTTTTCGTGCCATATTGATCCTATCAGACTGGTTCAGAAGCCTAGCCCACTAATGCTAAGCCCAAAAGCCTAGACATAACTTTAAAATGCGATCTAACCCTAAACATGACTTGGCCGAAGACTTTAAAAATTGAACTTTAAAAAGTCATTAAAATTACTAACTCCTTCACCTTAAAATCAACCTTTAAAAATTGACCAAGTAAAAGGCCCATTGACTAAAATTTGACCTTAAAACTTAAAATAAAATATTAGGTCCATAAATAAGTAAAAGTTTGACTTAATATTGGACTTGAAATATTTGACCAAAAATTCTTAAAATTGGACCTAAAACTTTAAATAAAATACCTGGTCCAGAAATAAAATAAATCGGACCAGACTTAAAATATTTTGATCCGACCCTCGACTAACCGACCTGGTCCAACCGAACCCACCAAAACGGTCCAGCCGAACCGGCCGACCCATGCAAACCCTAACACACATGCGCACGCCGCCGCCCCTCCACGCGACCATGCCCCATTCTTGCCCTTCGACATCCCTGCTTCGACCACCCATGAACGGAGCCTCGCCAGGTGTACCACCCCCAGGTCCAGCTGGTTCCACCTGAACAGGATACGGCCCAAGCCGTGAGCCACCACACACGCATGAACCATGTAAATGTGCGTCGTACGCTGCATCGAGCGAGAGGCCAAGTCCGATGGCCTTGGCTTGTTCACGCCATCGAGCCACACAAACCTTCGGCCTTGGACCACCATTAGACCACCTAGATCCGAGCCACTGTCCCTAGAACAGCCCTTGACCCATTCATCACAAGAACGATCATATACACGTTGGAAAAATGTGAAACATGCGTGGATCTAAAGAATTAAACGTGTTGGATCTGTTTCTACAGATCAGAATCTAAGTTTTGAATAACACAAAATCTGCTAATATTTGACTAACGCCTTTCGTGATATGTGCAGTGCACTTGATTGAGGAAACAGAGAGATATCTAAACTGGAACAGTGAGGGGACGCCCAAGCTGGTCGAGTTGAAGATATCTTTGCAGGTATAGTAAGGGGACGCCCGAGGTGGAACAACACTGTCTTTACCAAATTATAGAAGAACTCAAGCTGGATCAACAGCTTGGAAAATCAGAGGAGCAGTTCAAGCGCAGAATCAAGCAGAGTTCAAGTGCAGTGAATGAAGCGCAGAATTTCTCAAGTGCAGCGCACAAGGGCAGTGATTGAGTGCGAAGCCAGGTACAAGCTCAATGATCGAGTGCAGATCCGATCACAAGCGGATTAAAATATTCCTCGCTGAACGACCAGCTGAAGGACCAGTTGGGAGGTGAGCTAGGACATGAGAGATGTTCAAATGAGAAGATAGATTGGCTCGAGGTGACCCCCAAGGACGAGGAAGAATCTGCATGATGGGGCACTCGGTCAGTCTCCATAAACCAAGCTGGCATACCCAAGAAAAACCATCTTGGAGGACAAATCAAATGAAGATTCTGCTCAGATATAGGGAGCAGATTAGAAACCAGCTGGTTAAGGACAAAGCAGTTGGACAAGCTGATCAAGAGCTGATCCAAGAAGAATGGACTCTATCTAGCAAAGTCATGAAATGTAGAGACTGGAATTTTCTTAAAGGAAATCAAAGCAGTTGGACAAGCTGATCAAGAGCTGATCCAAGAAGAATGGACTCTATCTAGCAAAGTCATGAAATGTAGAGACTGGAATTTTCTTAAAGGAAATTTAGGAACTTTGGGGTTCGAATTGAAAAATAGGAAAAATTTAAATCTCGAATCAGGAAACTATTCGCTACGAATTTCTGGGCTAGAATGCAATTAAATGCAAATCATATACGATAACTATGAAACCAATCTGAACAAACAAAAGTACGGAACTTAATACAGATTCTGGTTAAAAGATAAACGAAATTGTATACATCATGAAACAACGATACTGGTACAGTTTTCGACAAACTAGAGAAACGAGGAATCTATCGACATACAAAACTATTACTAAGATTTTGTACAACAAAATCTAGATAACAAGAGAATGAAATGGAAACTTTTGTCCACGATAAACAATCTCCACCTCTGATCAGATCTCACCATCCAGCTCCTGCGAAGAATTACCTGCACTCAAGAAAACTAGTGAGCCTAGGGGCTCAGCAGGTAAAATCTGGAATATCCAAAACACATAACACATGCAACCGATATCTGTTACTTTACTGAAATCTGAACTTGAATAGCTTACGAATAAATAAGCAAATTAACATGAATTATGAAATCTATATGGAATGAAAGCATAAACATATACGTTTTGAAAAACATTTTCTTTACTTCTAATGAAAGAAGCATTTTGAACTTTTCTACAGAGCTGTGATTAAAACCACACTTGCGCTCTTCCTTTATTTTCTGAAATTATGACAGAAACACCTGTACAGTTGGTCCATTCGTTTGATCAAACTAACATCTGATATCAGGGGGCTGGGATAAATCCCATCTATGTGAAGGGATATACAGATCCGTCAATCTGTAATCCTGATCCTTCCTGCTGTTAAAGGGGCACACTTGTTCGTCAGCCAGGCACTAACCTTTCCTATGGGGACCGTCTGTTGTCTAAGTCATAACTCAAAACTTTTCTGTAAACATTTACTTATTTCTGCTCTATCTTTTCTTTCGTAAATCTTTTTTTCTTTTCTGTCAAGTACGATTAACTGGTTTTAAAATCTTTAAGGATGTTCTGTACCACGTTGAGAATTCTCTGTAATATTTGCGAAGATGAAAACTGAATAAAGTCACTCAAATCTATTTTGAATGAATCGAATTAAACTTTTGAATTGAAGCGAAAATGAATAAGGAATTTAAATCTATACTTATTGTACCAATCGAAGAAGAATCGAAGGCTAAAAAGACGAAAATCTGAGTTGTACATAAGTATCTTAGTGAAGAAGAATGAAATCAGATTCTGCCTGTTGGTCAACTCAGATGTCAACGGAATGAAATCGGGTTATTCAGATGTCAATGGTCAATCGTTGTCAACTCAGATGTCAACGGGAAACACAATATAGTTAAACAATTCGGATTTGAAATAGAACTCGCATCTGAACTTCGAATAACATAGAAACAGAATTCTAACTTAATCTGTTCAATATAGAAATATCAGATTTTGGTTTAAGAACCAGATTTCAGACTTAGTCGTAAGAACAAACACAATCAACAATAGAAACCTCAGTCTGAAAATTTTCAAGAAATTTCTGAAAATGATCGAATAAGCTACTTGTAAACTACTTTGAAGAAAATCTTTATAAAAACTGAATAACTAACTGAAAGAACATCATCAAACATTTTGTAAAAATCTTTTTGAATCAAAAGCCAGTAAACACGTACTTCTTCATAAAAACAGAACATGAACTTTCTTTTCTTTGAAGAACAGCCGTGGCTATCTTCAAATCTTTAAAACACATACAACCATGCATATAGAACAGAATATGCTTTCATGAGTGTAGCAAGAAACATAGTTTACTTGCCTGTATTCTGCAACACAATCACAATAGAAATCCGGCAATCATGTACGCACCGCTTGTCTCCTTCGAAAACTTTGAAAGGTTTTGCTCAGTTTCTTTACAGAGAGCACCGCTTGCTTTTTGGAAAGTGTTTTGATTTGTAAATAATGATGCATGATGTGTCTACGTACTTCTTCATAAAAACAGAACATGAACTTTCTTTTCTTTGAAGAACAGCCGTGGCTATCTTCAAATCTTTAAAACACATACAACCATGCATATAGAACAGAATATGCTTTCATGAGTGTAGCAAGAAACATAGTTTACTTGCCTGTATTCTGCAACACAATCACAATAGAAATCCGGCAATCATGTACGCACCGCTTGTCTCCTTCGAAAACTTTGAAAGGTTTTGCTCAGTTTCTTTACAGAGAGCACCGCTTGCTTTTTGGAAAGTGTTTTGATTTGTAAATAATGATGCATGATGTGTCTTACATCCTATATATATGAAATAAAATGCCTAAGAAAGAAACACGTTTAATCAATATGCCAAAGATCTTTTTAAAAAGTGCTACTCCATTTTAAAATGAAATCTAATGCTTCGAACCGAGATATTTTATTTGAAAAGAAGGATCCAATTGGCTTGTAAGAATCGACCAAACAGCTTCTGCAATTGCATTCTAAAATCTGGAAATCAATTCACTAAAGCAGGAATTGATTAACACATATAGCTCAAATCTGAAATTCAACTTGATGCATAAACGAAAACTGAATTCACACATTATGAATTCTAGAATTCAACTGAAATAAAAGTTGAATAAAATAGCTTTTCAATTTAATCTCTCAAATCTTATAACTTCCTAATTGTGGCTTACAAGATTCTGGTAGTTACGATCTACCCTCCTTAAAAGAATTTCGTCCCCGAAATTACTTACTTAAACAGGTCTGGGTAGCTTCTTTGCATATCAGATTCTACTTCCCATGTAGCTTCTCTTTCAGTGTGGTTTGCCCACTGAATCATGATCATAGGGATAGTTCTGTTTCTTAACTTACGATTCTATTTTGACAGAATCTTCTCTGGAACTTCCTCGTAATTCAGATCTGGCGATAGCTGAAAAGGCTCATGTCTAAGCACATGCGAAGGATTTGAAATATATTTCCTCAAAATTGATATGTGAAATACGTTATGCACAGCTGACAACTCTGGAGGCAATTCTAGACGATAAGCTAAAGCTCCGATTCTTTCCAGAATCTGAAATGGTCCAATAAATCTAGGACTCAGCTTTCCTTTTCGTCCAAATCTCATAAATGCCCTTCATAGGTGCTACCTTCAAAAATACATGATCTCCTATTTCGAAATTCAGATCTCGACGATGGCTATCTGCATAGCTCTTTTGTCTACTCTGTGCCGTCCTCATTCGATCACGAATTCCTTTAATGGCTTCAGTAGTCTGTTCTATAATATTTGGTCCTATCTCTGTTCTTTCACCTACATCATCCCAATGTATCGGTGATCTACATTTCCTGCCATACATAGCTTGTATGGAGCCATTTCTATCAAAGCTTGGTAACTATTGTTATAGGTGACTCAACTAAGGGCAATTTAGAATCCCATCTGTCTGCAATGTCAAGAACACATGCACGAAGCAAATCCTCCAGTTTTTGAATAACTCTTTCTGATTATCCATCTGTCTGTGTATGGAACGCTGTACTGAAGGTTAACTTAGTTCCCATGGCTCTATGTAGGCTTTTCCAAAACATCGAGGTAAATCTGGGATCTCGATCTGATACTATAGAACTCGGAATTCCATGGAGTCTAACTATTTCCTTAACATACAATTCTGCATACTTATTCAAATCGTATGTTGTCTTAACTGGTAAAAAGTGTGCTGACTTGGTTAATCTATCAATGATAACCCAAATAGCATTAAATCCATGAAGTGTCCCGGGTACTCCTACAACGAAATCCATCGCTATATTATCCCACATCCATACTGGTATAGGGAGAGGCTTTAACATTCCAGCTGGTCTCTGGTGCTCTGCTTTAACTTGCTGGAATGTTAAACATTCAGACACAAAATTACAGACATCTCGTTTCATCCCTGGCCACCAAAATAGATGCTGCAGATCTTTATACATATTTTTTCCTCCTGGGTGAATTGAATACGGTGAGTTATTCATAATCTCTTTGCGCAATTCATCTGTGCGTGGTACCCACAACCTATTCTGGTATTTCACAATTTCCCCTTCTGTTGTATAAAGATTTCCTACTCTATCTTTATCTTGCTTCTTCAATTTCTGTAATTGCTCATCCCTTGATTGACCCTCTCGAATCCGATCCTTTAAAGTAGACTGGATCGTAAGAACTGATAGCTTAGCAGCATTCTCCTTCGTAACTATTCGCAGTTCAAATTTTAATCTCTAGCGCTAATGGAATCTGAACTGAGATCTGAGCTAAACCCACGTTTCTTCTACTTAGCGCATCTGCTACTACGTTAGCTTTACCTGGGTGGTAGCTGATCACACAATAACAATCTTTAACAGTTCGAGCCATCTCCTTTGTCTCATATTAAGCTCTTTCTGGGTAAAGAAATACTTAAGGCTCTTGTGATCAGTAAAGACTTCGCATTTCTCTCCATAAAGATAATGTCTCCAAATCTTTAATGCGAAAACCACTGCTGCTAATTCTAAGTCATGCGTAGGATAATTCTTCTCATGAATCTTCAGCTGTCTGTAAGCATAAGCAATTACTTTCTTATCTTGCATCAAAACAGCTCCTAATCATGTCTTCGACGCATCTGTATAAATCACAAAGTTTCCTTTTCCCGACGGTAACGTCAAAACAGAGGCTTCTACTAATGCCAACTTTAGTTTCTCAAAACTGGACTGGCATTCTTGAGTCCAATCATACTTAACATTCTTCTTAGTCAACGATGTTAAAGGGACAACTATCTTAGAAAATCCCTCTATAAACCTTCTGTAATAACCTGCAAGTCCTAAGAAACTACGAACCTCTGTTACGCTCTTAGATACAGGCCATTATCGAATAGCTTCTACCTTAGAAGGATCTACTTCTATCCCATTCTTGGAAATAATATGATCAAGAAATACAACCTTTTCAATCCAAAATTCGCACTTACTAAACTTAGAAAACAATTTCTTAGTTCTCAGAATCTGTAAAATTTCTCTAAGATGGTTTGCATGCTCGAATCTGCTCTTAGAGTAAATAAGAAATGCCATCTATAAATACAATAACGAATCTGTCTCGTAAAGGTTGAAATAATCTATTCATCAGATCCGTAAATACAGATGGCGCATTAGTTAATCCAAAGGGCATAACTAAAAACTCATAATGGCCATATCTGGTTCTGAAAGCTGTTTTATACACATATGCTTCTTTAACTCGTAGCTGATGGTATCCAGATCTTAAGTCGATCTTCGAAAACACAACAGATCCTCGTAACTGATCGAATAAGTCATCTATTCTAGGGAGAAGGTACTTATTCCTAACTGTTAACTTATTCAGTTCTCTATAATATATGCACAGACGCATACTTCCATCTTTCTTCTTTACAAACAACACTGGAGCTCCCCACGGTGAAGTACTGGGTCTGATGAAACCTTTATAAAATAAGTCTTGGATCTGATCTTTTAACTCCTTCATTTCCTTAGGGGCAAGTCTATATGGAGGCTTGGAAACTGAGGCAGCTTCTGGTACTAAATCGATAGAAAATTCTAACTCACGATCTGGAGGCAGACATGAGATATCTTCTGTAAAGACATCTGGAAACTCATTCACTACTTCTACGTTTTCTAGAGTAATTTCCTTATCTTGCTCTATCGATAAAGCACTTACTAAAAATCCTTGACATCCATTTCTTAAACACCTTTGGGCTTTCAAAGCTGATATTATCTTAAAAGTACTATCGAATCTGTCAGCTTTGAACAAGAATGAAATCCCACTGGGCATTTTAATCTTAACTATTCTCTACTTAAAATCTGTAACGGTTCCATACTTAGTTAACCAATCTATTCCCAAGATTAAATCAAACTCAAGCATCGAAAATATTATCAAATCTGCATAGACAATATTCCCTTGTAGCTTAAGTTCTACATTACGAATAACATGCTTGGTCACTACGCTTTCTCCCGAAGGAATCTGAACGCAATATCCTAATTCAACTACTTCTGGTTTTACAGGTAATTTCTTAGCAAATTTTTCTGAGACAAAGGAATGGGTTGCACCTGAATATAGCAATGCTAACGTAGACATACCAAAAACAACGATCTTACCAGTCACAACCATAGTATCTGTTGGAGCTTGCTCTGCCGTCATCACATATGCCCTGCTGGCGATGAGTTAACGTAGACATACCAAAAACAACGATCTTACCAGTCACAACCATAGTATCTGTTGGAGCTTGCTCTGCCGTCATCACATATGCCCTGCTGGCGATGAGTTGCTGTTTCTGGGGGCAATACTTGGATATGTGGCCTGACTTGCCACAAGTATAACAAACATTCTGCCCAAAACGACACTGGCCCGCATGATTCTTCTTGCAAGTGGGACAATCTGGCCTATTCCCAGATTTGGGAACAGCAGAGATAGGTTGTGCAGCTATTGGTCCTTTCCCTTGAGACCCTTGCTGGTTGTTTGGCATCTTAAATTGTTTACGGTCTTTCTACTGGAAGGCTTGTCGTTTCAGCTGTCTCTCATCCTCAATTGCTTTCCAGTCCTACTCTGCCCGTAAAGCTTTGTTCACAGCTTCTCTATAATCCATGGGTTCTGCCATCCTGACATCGTGCTTGATCATAGGCTTCAACCCATTAATAAAATGTCGAAGCTTGACATCTTCATTGGTTCCAATCAAAGGAACAACATAACATCCCCTCTCAAACTTGCGGATATAATCCCGCATCGACATCCCTTCCTTCTTAAGAGTTAGGAACTCATTTTGCAGCTCCTCCCTCACATCCATAGTAAAGTACTGCTCAAAGAATACTCTCTTAAATTCCTCCCATGTGAGCATTTCCAAGTCTACTGTTAACTTGGCTCCTTTCCACCATATCATAGAATATCCTCTCAGCATGTAGATCGCACACCGAGGCCTTTCTAGTTCTGTCAGATGCAAACATCGACATCCCTTCCTTCTTAAGAGTTAGGAACTCATTTTGCAGCTCCTCCCTCACATCCATAGTAAAGTACTGCTCAAAGAATACTCTCTTAAATTCCTCCCATGTGAGCATTTCCAAGTCTACTGTTAACTTGGCTCCTTTCCACCATATCATAGAATATCCTCTCAGCATGTAGATCGCACACCGAGGCCTTTCTAGTTCTGTCAGATGCAAACACTCGAAGATTACTTCCATGGATTTGATCCAAATTTCAGCTATAAGGGGATCAGTAGAACCAGTAAATTCCTGAGGTCTCTGTCTTCTGAACCTTTCCCATGGATCTTCTCTACTAATCATTCTCCCTGATGATTGACCATTCCCTTGATTGGTTTGGTCAACCAAAAGTTCTAAAAGTTGGGCCATACTATTAAAACAGGGTTCATTCCTTCTGATTCACTATCTCCTTCTGTATTTCCTCTTCTTCCTCTAACTCGTCCTGCCATATCTGTAGGGATAGCCCAAATCCACCACCATTCTAATATGAGAGATTACTTATATGCTAAAACATGAAATAAAACTTACAAATATAGAAGCGGCTGGCGAGAGCTGTTCAGACTAGAAATGTGCTTATCTCAAAGACCATGCTCTGATGCCAACTGTAGCGACTGGACTTTTCTTAAAGGGAATTTAGGAAATTTGGGGTTCGAATTGAAAAATAGGAAAAATTTAAATCTCGAATAAGGAAACTATTCGCTACGAATTTCCGGGCTAGAATGCAATTAAATTCAAATCATATACGACAACTATGAAACCAAAAATTAATACATATTCTGGTTAAAACATAAACAAAACTGTATACATCATGAAACAACGATTCTGGTACAGTTTTCGACAAACTAGAGAAACGAGGAATCTATCGACATACAACTATTAATAAGATTTTGTACATCAAAATATGGATAACAAAAGAATGAAACGGAAACTTTTGTCCACGATAAACAATCTCCACCTCTGATCAGATCTCACCATCCAGCTCCTGCGAAGCATTACCTGCACTCAAGAAAACTAGTGAGCCTAGGGGCTCAGCAGGTAAAATCTGGAATATCGAAAACATATAACACATGCAACCGATATCTGTTACTTTACTGAAATCTGAACTTGAATAGCTTACGAATAAATAAGCGAATTAACATGAATTATGAAATCTGTATGGAATGAAAGCATAAACATATACGTTCTGAAAAAAATTTTCTTTACTTCTTATGAAAGAAGCATCTTTGAACTTTTCTACAGAGCTGTGATTAAAACCACACTTGCGCTCTCCCTTTCTTTTCTGAAATTATGACAGAAACACCTGTACAATTGGTCCATTCGTTTGATCAAACTAACATCTGATATCAGGGGGCTGGGATAATTCCCATCTATGTGAAGGGGTATACAGATCCGTCATCCGTAATCCTGATCCTTCCTGCTGTTGAAGGGGCACACTGGGCCAGGAACTCACCTTTCCTCTGGGGACCATCTGTTGTCTAAGTCATAACTCAAAATTTTTCTGTAAACATTTATTTCTTTCTGCTGTATCTTTGCTTTCGTAAATCTGTTTTTCTTTTCTATCAAGTACGATTCACTGGTTTTAAAATCTTTAAGGATGTTCCATGTTGAGAATTCTCTGTAATACTTGCGAAGATAAAAACTAAAGTCACTCGAATCTGTTTTGAATGAATGAATTTAAATCTGAACTTCTTGTACCAATCGAAGAAGAATCGAAGGCTAAAAAGACGAAATCTGAGTTGTACATAAGTATCTTAGTGAAGAAGAATGAAATCAGATTCCGCCTGTTGGTCAACTCAGATGTCAACGGAATGAAATCGGGTTATTCAGATGTCAATGGTCAACCGTAGTCAACTCAGATGTCAACGGGAAACACAATATAGTAAAACAATTCGGATTTGAAATAGAACTCGCATCTGAACTTCGAATAACATAGAAACAGAATTCTAACTTAGAATCTGTTCAATATAGAAATATCAACTTTTGGTTTAAGAACCAGATTTCAGACTTAGTCTTAAGAACAAACACAATCAACAATAGAAACCTCAGTCTGAAAATTTTCAAGAAATTTATGAAAATGATCGAATAAGCTACTTGTAAGCTACTTCGAAGAAAATATTTAGAAAAACTCAAGAACTAATTGGAAGAACATCATCAAACATTTTCTAAAAATCTTTTTGAATCAAAAGCCAGTAAACACGTCCTTCTTCATAAAAACAGAACATGAACTTTCTTTTCTTTGAAGAACAGCCGTGGCTATCTTCAAATCTTAAAAACACATACAACCATGCATACAGAACTGAATATATGCTTTCATGTGTGTAGCATGAAATAGAGTTTACTTGCCTGTATTCTGCAACACAATCACAGTAGAAATCCGGCAATCACGTACGCACCGCTTGTCTCCTTCGAAAACTTTGAAATTTTTTGCTCAGTTTCTTCACAGAGAGCAACACTTGCTTTTTGGAAAGTGTTTTGATTTGTAAATAATGATGCATGATGTGTCTTACATCCTATATATATGAAATAAAATGCCTAAGAAAGAAACACGTTTAATCAATATGCCAAAGATCTTTTAAAAAGTGCTACTCCATTTTAAAATGAAATCTAATGCTTCGAACCGAGCTATTTTATTTGAAAAGAAGGATCCAATTGGCTTGTAAGAATCGACCAAACAGCTTCTGCAATTGCATTCTAAAATCTGGACATCAATTCAATAAAGCAGAAGTGTTTTGATTTGTAAATAATGATGCATGATGTGTCTTACATCCTATATATATGAAATAAAATGCCTAAGAAAGAAACACGTTTAATCAATATGCCAAAGATCTTTTAAAAAGTGCTACTCCATTTTAAAATGAAATCTAATGCTTCGAACCGAGCTATTTTATTTGAAAAGAAGGATCCAATTGGCTTGTAAGAATCGACCAAACAGCTTCTGCAATTGCATTCTAAAATCTGGAAATCAATTCAATAACGCAGGAACTGATTAACACATATAGCTCAAATCTGAAATTCAACTTGATGCATAAACGAAAACTGAACTCACACATTATGAATTCTAGAATTCAACCGAAATAAAAGTTGCATAAAATAGCTTTTCAATTTAATCTCTCAAATCTTATAACTTCTTAATTGTGGCTTACAAGATTCTGGTCGTTACATGAAATTTGATAGATAGAGTAACTCGAAGCTCTGAAGATGATGAAGATCAGCTCAAGAGCGGTTGCAAATGAGAGGAGAAGAAGAGAGCTTTGAACGGCTTGAAGAAGCAACCATCTCGAACAAGACCAGCTCAGCGCAGAACAGAGATGATGAACAAGCTGGCAAGCTGGTTAAGGTCAAACAAGCTCAGATAGCATGTCAGATGCTATCAAATCCACGAGCAAGGAGATTTGAATACAATGCTATACGAAAAACACTGCTCTGTATTCAAATCGACTTGCTTGTATTGTCTTCTCAGAACAGTGCTCACGTGATTAAAGTGAAAAAAAGCCTGCGATGCATTTATTGACATATGACGCAAAGTGCAACAGTGTCAGAAGACCTTTCAACGTCTACTACTTTGTGTCCAACGGGAAAATCTCTATGCCAGGATATAAAACAGAGCACAAAAAGCTGAATGAAGTAGAGCTGAGAAGAGAGAAGTCGAAATATTGTTGTACGAACCAAAATATAAACATCAGAAGAACGTACAACACTGAACCTGGGAAGAAAATGAAAAACCAGCTCGCACAGGAGCACTTCCCAGTGTGTGTGAGATTTAATTATCGAGAAAATGAGCATACACTGTAAATCTCACACACGATTCACTCACATATACTTTGAGAGAGCTGATTAGATTAGCTGAGTGAATCAAATCAAACGACTTTCATTGTAGTCTTTGGACAGAGACGTTAAACAAGTCTAGTTGTCTTTTGCACATAGACGTTAAAGAAGTGTGGGTCTTTCGCACTGAGACAGTAATGAAGTGTCGCCTTTCTCACTTTGAGTTAGACACATGCAGCTTGCGGGCTGGTGTGCAGTGGTGTGGCTAGGAGTTCTTGCGGCCGAGGGTCGTCGAAGTGGGTTGCAACGAGGGTCGTTGTAATCAAAGTATTTTAGTGGATCCTTCCCGTTGTGGAAGAAGGGGAGATTTATGAGATTGAGCTCCGAACTTCCATAAACAAATCAGCGTATTTCTTTACTACTTTACTGCATTAATACATACGCACTGCATATTTACACTGAGCATAAAACTGTTTATATGAGCTTTCGAATCTAAAGAGTGCAGTTTGAGTTATTTCCGCATGATTTAAATTCATTACTCAATATGTATCTCGGTGCACAAGTATTCAAGAACACTGAGCTATCGCAGCTCAAGTAATAAAGAACCAGATCGCACGGTTTTTCATTGAGCTGGTTTCAAAGACCAGCTAGAACCAGGATATTGCACTGCGTTGGTTTAGCGCCGAGCTGGTCATACACAAAAGCGATTTGGTTTCAGCATCCAGCTGGAACCAGCTTAGTTATCACAATCTGGTTTCAGAAACTAGCTAGATCCTGTGTCTTTCACATGATCTGGTTATTCCTTCTGAGTGCTGGTTATTGACTAAATAACTTTCACATACACTAACAGACGGAAAATCTATCCTAACAAGAGGTATCAGAGCAGGTTGTTCTTGAATATTGCATTTTCTTCGAAAAATGTTTTTAACAGTTTAAAATCTTGTCTGCTCTGGTTATTCGAAAGCCTGTCTTTGCTACAAAATTTTTAAGATTTTCAAAACTCATTGCATATGGATAGGGGGTGGAATGTCTATTGAATTGCAGAGCGATTTCCCGAAAGGAAAGAGTGGCAACATCTCTTCTGACGAGCTGACAGATTGCACGAGGTCTGTGGACGCCAAGATCTCTAGGGCTGGGTGAGGCTAAGCCTTAGGGAAAAATGGAAGAGATTCTGTAAATTGAATCTTCTATTGCTCCTCTAGTCCATATAAATGAGAAATTTTGAGTAGCATAGATTTTTATCTTCAAATCTCATGCATACATATTGTTTCCGACAAACTGTCTTCCCGTGCATAACATTTTTATTTCGAAAATAAAATTACACCATACTCTGTTGAGAGGGAGTTTATTGAGGGGGAGACAAGATTTCAAACTCTTTTTGATTCCCACAAAAAAGGGGAGAAATAATTTTAAGCATAAACATACGTGCATATGTTTATCCAGATTTTGTGTAAATCAAAAAGGGGGAGATTGTTGGATCTGTTTCTACAGATCAGAATCTAAGTTCTGATTCACACAAAATCTGCTACTATTTGACTAACGACTTTCGTGATATGTGCAGTGCACTTGATTGAAGAAACATAGAGATATCCAAACTGGAACAGTGAGGGGACGCCCAAGTTGGTCGAGTTGAAGATATCTTTGCTGGTATAGTAAGGGGATGCCCGAGCTGGAACAACACTGTCTTTACCAGGTTATAGAAGACCTCAAGCTGGATCACCAGCTTGGCAAAGCAGAGGAGCAGTTCAGGCGTAGAATCAAGCAGAGTCAAGTGCAGTGAATGAAGCGCAGAATTGCTCAAGTGTAGATCAAGTGCAGTGCACAAGGACAATGATTGAGTGCGAAGCCAGGTAAAAGCGCAGTGATCGAGTGCAGATTCGATCACAAGCGAAGTACAATATTCCTCGCTGAACGACCAGTTGAAGAACCAGCTGGGAGGTCAGCTAGGACATGAGAGATTTTCAAATGAGAAGATAGATTGGCTCGAGGTGACCCCCAAGGACGAGGAAGAATCTGCATGCTGGGGCACTCGCTCAGTCTCCATAAAACCAAGCTGGCAAACCCAAGAAAAACCAGCTTGGAGGATAAATCAAATGAAGATTCTGCTCAGATATAGGGAGCAGATTAGAAACCAGCTGGTTAAGGACAAACCAACTGGACAATCTGATCAAGAGCTGATCCAAGAAGAAGTGACTCTATCTAGCAAAGTCATGAAATTTGCTAGATAGAGAAACTCGAAGCTCTGAAGATGATGAAGATCAGCTCAAGAGAGGTTGCAAACGAGAGGAGAAGAAGAGAGCACTGGACAATCTGATCAAGAGCTGATCCAAGAAGAAGTGACTCTATCTAGCAAAGTCATGAAATTTGCTAGATAGAGAAACTCGAAGCTCTGAAGATGATGAAGATCAGCTCAAGAGAGGTTGCAAACGAGAGGAGAAGAAGAGAGCTTTGAACGGCTTGAAGAAGCAACCAGCTCGAACAAGACCAGCTCAGCGCAGAACAGAGATGATGAACAAGCTGGCAAGCTGGTTAAGGTCAAACCAGCTCAGATAGCATGGCAGATGCTATCAAATCCACGAGCAAGGAGATTTGAATAAAATGCTATACGACAAACACTGCTCTATATTCAAATCGACTTTCTTGTATTGTCTTCTCAGAACAGTGCTCACGTGATTAAAGTGAAGAAAAGCCTGTGATGCATTTATTGATAAAGGACGCAAAGTACAACAGTGTCAGAAGACCTTTCAACGTCTACTACTTTGTGTCCAACGGGCAAATCTCTACGCCAGGCTATAAAACAGAGCACAAACAGCTTAATGAAGTAGAGCTGATAAGAGAGAAGTCGAAACAGTGTTGTGCAAACCAAAATGTAAACATCAGAAGAAGGCACAACACTGAACCTGGGAAGACAATGAAAAACCAGCTCGCACAGGAGCAATTCCCAGTGTGTGTGAGATTTAATTATCGGGAGAATGAGCATACACTGTAAATCTCACACACGATTCACTCACATATTCTTTGAGAGAGCTGATTAGATTAGCTGAGTGAATCAAATCAAACGACTTCCATTGTAGGATTTGGACAGAGACGTTAAACAAGTCTAGTTGTCTTTTGCACATAGACGTTAAAGAAGTGTGGGAGTCTTTCGTACTGAGACAGTAATGAAGTGTCGCCTTTCTCACTGAGGCAGTAAAGAAGTGAGTTAACGCATGCAGCTTGTGGGCTGGTGTGCAATGGTGTGGCTAGGAGTTCTTGCGGCCGAGGGTCGTCGGAGTGGGTTGCAGCAAGGGTCGTTGTAATCAAAGTCTTTTAGTGGATCCTTCCCGTTGCAGAAGAAGTGGAGATGTAGGAGATTGAGCTCCCAACTTCCATAAACAAATCAGCGTATTTCTTTACTGCTTTTCTGCATTCATACATACTCACTTCATATTTACAACTAATCATAAAACTGTTTAAATGAGCTTTCGAATCTAAAGAGTGCAGTTTGAGTTATTTCCGCATGATTTAAATTCATTACTCAATATGTATCTCGGTGCACAAGTATTCAAGATCACTGAGCTATTGCAGCTCAAGTAATAAACAACCAGATTGCACGGTTTTTCATTGAGCTGGTTTCAACGACTAGCTAGAACCAGGCTCTTGCACTGCGCTGGTTTAGCGCCGAGCTGGTCATACACAAAAGCGATCCGGTTTCAGCATCCAACTGGAACCAGCTTAGTTATCGCAATCTGGTTTCAGCAACTAGCTGGATCCTGCGTCTTTCACGTGATCTGGTTATTCCTTCTGAGTGCTGGTTATTGACTAAATAACTTTCACATACACTAACAGAGGGCAAATCGATCCTAACAAAACGTAGATCAATGCAAATCACATACAATTCATGCAATTATTCATTAAAATCAGTATATTATAGCTTAAATGGTGAGAAATGAAGAGATATCACTTACCTTGATAGGAGAATAATGCAGACACTGCGTTACCGAGACGGAGGACAAGCGGTGGGACGATCAAACCTTGAAATTCACACCAAAAAATTGAAAAATCTGGAGCTCAAGGGGAGAGAGTGACGTGAGGCGGCTTGGAGAGTGTGGGAGGATTAGGATTTTCGAAATTTTAGTGAGGGAGGAAATGAAGTGTATCCAAAATGACCCCTCCTATGTTTTAATTAGGAAAATAAAAAGCTTTTTACAATACTAACCCTACACTAATTTAAAATGTTGAATAATCTCTAAACATAGGCTTTTAAATCTTAATTTTCGTAATATATAGCCACCCTCAATTTAAAATATAGGAAAGTCCCTTAAAACAGCCCGTACAGGTGAAAAACGGGTTCCCCTCAACTAATAATCATAAAAAATCATTTTCGGAAATCGCTGCTTAAAAAAATAATAAATTTTGCTCTTAAAATCTAAGGGTATAAAAAAATTCAAATAATTTTCATCTCGGTCGTCCCTAGTCTTGTCCACGCATCAAATTGGCTAAAAACATAACATGCATATCATAATACATTAAAACTAAAATTAAATCACATAAAATAGCATATAATTTTTCTAAAATAATTTTCCCCCTAGTCATGCACTCATTTCCATGTAATTAGGATTCCTGGGCGTTATACTAGTTGAGCTTGGATGTCAGGCAATATTTGGCCAGTGTTACGACTACAGGAGATACAGCAGGCCCTTCACTGCCTGAGGTGGAGTTAGTCAGAGACTTTGCAGATGTCTTTCCTGACGATGTTGTGGGAGTTCCACCGGAGAGAGAGGTGGAGTTTTCGATCGAGCTGATGCCAGGTACTGTGCCTATCTCAAAGGCACCGTATCGTTTGTCTCCTACCGAGATGAAGGAGCTGAAGGAGCATATTCAGGAGTTGCTCGACAAGGGATTCATATGCCCTAGCTTTTCTACATGGGGCATGTCAGTTCTGTTTGTGAAGAAGAAGGATGGTAGTATGAGATTATGAATTGACTATCAGGAGTTGAACCGTGTGACAGTGAAGAACAAAGACCCACTCCCGAGGATAGAGGATTTATTTGATCAGTAGGGAGCTTCGGTGTTCTCCAAGATTGATTTAAGATCTGGCTACCATCAGTTGAGATTTAGATAGGAGGACGTGTCCAAGACTACCTTTCGGACACGTTATGGCCACTACGAGTTCTTGGTGATGCCGTTTGGCCTGACTAATGCCCTAGCGATCTTCATGTATTTGATGAACAGGGTCTTCAGATAGTACTTAGACCAGTTCATCATTCTTTTCATCGACGACATCCTGGTCTATTCGAGGAGCTTAGAGGAGCACATGTAGTATTTACAGACCGCACTGCAGACTTTGAGAGAGCATCGACTATATGCCAAGTTCAGCAAGTGCGAGTTTGGCTCTAGAAGGTGGCGTTTCTGGGACATATCGTTTCTAAAGATGGGATTTCAGTCGACCCAGTGAAGGTGGAGGCAGTTCAGAACTGGGGGATTCCAAAGAATTCAGCGGAGATTCGCAGTTTCTTAGGTTTAGCAGGATACTACCGCAAGTTCATCAAGGGCTTCTCTTCGATTTCAGTGCCATTGACAACCCTGACCAAGAAGAATGCAAAGTATGTGTGGAGTCCTGATTGTCAGAGGAGCTTCGATCAGCTGAAGGAGGCTCTCACTTCAGCGCCAGTTTTAGCGATGCCAGTGGATCACGAGGATTTCGTGGTGTATACAGATGCTTCCCTGAGAGGGTTAGGTGTAATGCTGATGCAGGTGATAAGGTTATCGCATATGCATCGAGATAGCTGAAGAGTTATGAGCATAATTATCCGACGCATGATCTGGAGCTTGAAGCAGTGGTGTTCGCACTGAAGATTTGGAGACACTACTTGTACGGTGAGAAGTGTCGGATTTTCACTGACCATAAGAGCCTCAAGTACTTCTTCACACAGAAGGAGCTGAACATGAGGCAGCGCAGATGGTTAGAGTTGGTGAAGGATTATGATTGTGACATTAGCTACCATCCGGGGAAAGCTAATATGGTGGCAGACGCTTTGAGCCTTAAGACTTCAGTGGTGGCTTGCTTATCAGTCGAGAGATCATTACAGGCCGAGATTCAGAGATTCGGACTGGAGTTGTATTCAGGAGGCTGTGCACCGAGTTTAGTAGCCTCACAGTCCAGCCGACTCTTCGAGATCGGATTAGAGATGGTCAGGCCTCTGATGAGCAGTTGCAGCAGTGGAGGCAGAGAGATGAGGTCAAAGGACGAGGTCTGTATACAGTTGAGGATGGGATCGTGCGTTTTAGAGGTCGCATGTGGGTGCCGAGTACTGGACAACTGAGAGCTGAGATTTTAGCAGAGGCTCATGCATCGACGTACTCCATCCAACCAGAGAGTACGAATATGTACAGGGATTTGCAGACGCTCTATTGGTGGTCGGGGATTAAGAAGGATATTGGGAGATTCATATCCGAGTGCTTGACCTGTCAGCAGGTCAAGACAAAGCATCAGCGATCGGCAGGGTTACTTCAGTCGCTCCCTATCCCTGAGTGGAAATGGGAGAACATTACGATGGATTTTGTGGTTGGGTTACCCAGGTGTCCCAGAGGATACACAATGATATGGGTGATTGTGGACTGACTCACCAAGTCCTTACATTACCTACCGGTGAAGACCACTTTCACTTTGACGCAATATGCAGAGCTTTACATCAGAGAGATTATCAGGCTGCATGGCATACCGGTCTCTATTGTGTCAGATCGGGACACTAGGTTTACATCTGTGTTTTGGAGGATATTGCACGCAGCGTTGGGGACTAAGTTGTCATTCAGTACAGCTTTTCACCCACAGACGGATGGTCAGTCGGAGAGATTCATGCAGATTTTGGAGGATTTGCTGAGAGCATGTGTGATAGACTTCCAGGGTACGTGAGATTTGAGATTGCCTCTGGTAGATTTCACGTACAATAAAAACTTTCAGACGTCGATTGGGATGGCTCCCTATGAGGTTGTCAGGCCCGGTACACTAAATCATAGATTAATTACACAATTAATCTTAATTATACGGAAGAATGAAATATGAGCTAAAAATTTTCGTTTTGGACCTGAAGTAAAATCAACTCTTAAAATACAAGCATACTCAAAATATGGATTTTGACTCAAAAATCCAACACAACAAAGCATAACCAAGTATGCAATAAACACAGACCCCCAAATACAATATCCACGCAGGGCATCCCCTGGTTTATAATACAGTACATAATCTATAACTGAGACTCCAAACAAGGATCTACCAGCTGACGCTCCACTCGATCCAGCTGGATTACCTGAAGATCCTGCAAAGGCCAACACAGACCAAAGCAGCCCAAAAACGGGAAAATAAAACGAGGTCAAACCTCAGTACGAAGAGCATCTACAAAGCAATAATCATATCAGGCATGCAATATTTCAAACGTGCAATGCATGAAGCCTACCAAGAATCATCGGTAAGCAAGGAACAACGACTCAGCTGTGCAATCATCTCAATAAATCAACAAAATCCCAAATCATAGCAAATCAGCTGGCTATCACGACTCAGTGACGACATTTGGTTCTGTGCACAGCGACTCAGCCGGCTAATCGCGACTCAGTGATATTTCAGGTCTCAAAGGATATTAGCTCAATATGATATGTGTGAATGCCAAGAAGAATCATGCTCACAAATATATATATAAATCTCACACATAAGCAACAAAGAGCACATAATCATCCTAATAAACCAGCAATTCAGGCAGATCCATTCAACACATATCACAGCAGCTTACACACGAAGGAAATATTCACAAGCTGATATCAAAGCTGCTAAACCGAGCTCAATTCGTACCTTCCTCTGAGCAGCTAATACCTCAGCAGATCACACAGGGGCACACAGCCAGTTGCTCACGCACGGGAACACAACTCCAACAGCCTACTCAGATATGCTGCCCTGATAGCTCACCAAGAAACTCAACAGAAGCTGCATACAAGCTCAAATCCAAATACTCTAATGGGATGGGAGAAACTATCGGCTGAAATCGCGACAATGTTCGAACGCTTCAACTACGTTGCTCCTCTTCGAACATCCGACTCAAGTCTCTTAAGTGATACCAATCGAAAGATCTAGAGAAGACGAGCTCAGCGCCACCAACCTTGCTCCAAATGGCGGCGTAAATCGACGAAAATCGGGAAATTTGTGTTCGGATGAACAGTAAGGGTTTGAAGAACAGATATAGGTCGAGAGCTCTCTGGGGAAGAAGATAGGAAATATCGGATCTCAAAATCATCTAAGTGTTGATCGAAACTTATATATAATCTCCCAGTCAGCGCTACAGTGAAGGTCAACTCAGCTCAGAGCTTAGCACTACACCAGATCTAAGCACTTCACCACGCTAACCAAATCTGACTACTACAAAACGACGTCGCACATGAGTCCATCTCTCATCAAATCTGATGCTCGCTAAACGTCGTCCGCATCTATTACACTCAACCAGCATCAAATCTGGTATACACAAAATGACATCGCATCGCTTACACGCAACCCGCGTCTACCCGAGTAATCCAAAACGACATCGTTTCATCTCCCGCTCAGGACAACCCGCTCCTTCACACGAGGGTCAGATCTAGACACCCAGATCTTACTCAAATCTGAAAACAACGAACCGGTCTGTTCAAACCATGAACTAGACCGATCCTCCAGCGCCTCTAATTCACTCACGCGGGGTATTGTCCAAATCTGAAGTCCAGCTGCTCCCGATACACCAAATCTGCCCAGCTTACTCTCTCCCTTCACTCCACGATACACACCCGATTCACTTCTAAGTCAAATCCAAAGCTCTTTAACATCTTACGCAGCATGAGATACCTCTCGGGACTAAATCACCATTCAGATTTGACTAATTCGTTAATTACTAACTAACGATTTCCAGTCCTCACATCCTCCTCACCTTAAGATATTTCGTCCTCGAAATAAAATAACGACAGATCAAAACTCAAGAAAAACCAGAGAATCACCAGGACTGAGACATAACCATCCAACAATCTTAACAACCGAACAATCACTAGCTAAAAATACCATCTCAACTCGGCACAAATTAGCAAGCTAGACGATTACTTGGATTACTTCTGCATATGCTCAAATAGATGAGGTCACTCCAGTCTCATCTTTTCTTCAACTTCCCAGGTAGCTTCCTCTCCGTCATGCTTGCTCCATTGGACCATCACCAACGAAATAGTCTTGTTTCTCAGTTGCTTCTCCTTCCTATCCAGAATCTGCACTGGATATTCAAAATAACTCAGAGCTTGATCATCTCAACTTCGTCGGTCCTTAGCACATGGGACGGGTCGATCATATTTTCTCAACATAGACACATGAAACACATCATGTATCGCTGCTAACTCAGCAGAAAACGGCAATCTATATTCCAAGGATCCAATCCTCTCAACAACCTCGAAGGGTCCAACGAATCTAGGAGCTAACTTATCCTTAAACCTGATTCTCCTAACTTATCCTTAAACCTGATTCTCATCACGCTCTTGTGTCAGGCCACGTGCGCTAATACAACCATTAAATGTTGGGCCTGAACAATAAAAATCATTATTCAAAATATTCATACTCAAAATAGGATTTACTCAAAATCCAATAACAAACAGGTAAACAATTAATCTCAAGAGAAAGATCCCCAAAACACATAGAAACTCAGGGCATCCCCTGGTTCGATACATAATACAAATAAACTGGGACACAACCAAATGGGGATCTACTAACGGAAGCTCCACTCTGCCCAGCTAGATTACCCACGGCTCCTGCAATGGGTAACACAGACCCAAGAACACAAAAAGCAGGATAAATAATACGAGGTCAAACCTTAGTACGAAGAGCACAATAAAAGCATCTATCATATCAGACAATGCAATGTTTCAATCGTGCAATGCATGAAAGGGCTACCAAGAATCATCGGTAGGAAAATATAGCACAACGACTCAGCTGTGAAGATCTCATCAATCATCATCATCTTGTGATCTTCAGGTACGACAAATCAGCCGACCATCACAAGGCATAGTGGTTTTCAGGCGCAACGAGTCAGCTGGCCACCACCTCAAAAACGGCATTGGACCTTTCAGGCACGACGACTCAGCCGGCCGATCACAACGTGCAATGGAAATTCAGCTTTCAAAGGAAAATCAGACTCAATATGTATGCGTGAATGCACAACAGACTCATGCTTAAAATCAATGCATATACTCACACGCACAAACAGATATGAGCACATAAGCAGCAGTCAATGCAAAACACAACAGCTAATACATGACAGAAAATATTCCCAAAGCTGATGTCGAAACTGCTTAATATAGCTCAATTCGTACCTCAAATCAGCTTCTACCACTAAGGGAGCAACAACCAACTCAAGCCTACAACCCTAGTAGCTTCACGATGGACTCAACAGAAGCTACTACCTGCTCAAATCTGTTAAGATATCTCAAAATCAACTCAATTCTGAACTCAAGAAGCTTAATTCTAAAGCCCAGTAACTTAACTTAGTACCTAACTCCAACAGAGCACTACTCAGCTCTCATACAAAGCTTAAATAGGTAAAGAATCACTTACCCAAAGCTGTTAAAGAATAGAAGAACTACTGGTCCACAATCGCGAAGCACACAAACACTATAACTACTTCGCGCTCCTCAAATCCGGCGACTCCAGTCTCCAAACTGGTATCAATCGGAAGCCTTAGAGAAGACGAGCTCTGCGCTACCAATCTTGCTCCAAACGTCGGCGAAAAACGATGGAAATCGACGGAAATAGGGTTCAAGTGAACAGTACCAATCAAGGGTTATCGGGGATGAAGATAGAGAATATAAGGTTCGAAAAAAATACTCTAAGTGTTGATCAGCACTTACATATAAATCCCCAAATCAAAGCTTCAGTAGAAGTCAATTCATCGACTAATTCAGATCTCATCACTAAGGCAGAAGTCTCTCAATTCTAGCCTCAGCTTTCACTCACATCTGTCAACGCTAACTAAGATCTGATCTCCAACAAAACACGCGCTTCTCATAAAAAACGACGTCGCTCTTACTTATCAAAACGACGTAGCATCGATGTCCGCTCTCACAACAGATCTCGCTAATGCCCTCAGATCTTTGTCACATCTGTATCATCAAACGCACTAATCTACACAGTACCGTTGACCAACGTTGACATCTGATCGCGCCCACTGAAAAGATTCCACTCAGTAAGTGTCAAGTCTGAACACACGACACAATGTTGCAATACCTCTCACGAGGCCATGTCTGCCTAACACCAAAAACGACAGCGTTTCACGCCCTGCTTGCGACAATTCACGCAAACACACAAGGGACAGATCTGAACATCCAGATTCCACTCAAATCTGAAATTCTGAAAAATCACCAAGTCCTCAAATCTGAAAACCCGATACTCAGAAACTCAATTAGCTAATTAAATCGTACTTAGCAAATTCTAGTCCTCACATTCTCCCCACCTTGAGAGATTTTGTCCTCGAAATCAAAGGCAAACACAGGGCAGAAACCAACAAAGCACTAGAACTTACCAACACAACTCCATTATCAAAGCTCAAACAGATGAGGCCATTCTTGTCTCATCTTCTCTTCCACTTCCCATGTAGCTTCCTCACGACCATGCTTGCTCCATTGAACCATCACCAACGGAATCACTTTATTCCTCAACTAATTCTCCTTCCTATCCTGAATCTGCACTGGATACTCAACATAACTCAAGGTAGAATCCAGCTCTACTTCATCAGTCCTCAACACATGGGACGGATCTGGATCATATTTCCTCAACTTTGCACATGAAACACATCATGCATCGTTGCTAACACATCGGGCAGTCTCAATCTATAAGCCAACTGTCCACTCCTCTCAATGATATCAAAGGACCAACAAATCTAGGAGCCAATTTACCCTTCAATCAAAACCTCATCACGCTCTTGAAAAGAGAAACTTTGAGAAACACTCGATCACCAACTTCAAACTCCAAAGGTCTGCGTCTCTTATTAGCATAGCTAGCATGTCGATATTGAGCAGCTTTCATCCTACTCCGAATCAACTCAATCTGATCTTTCATGTGCTGCACAAACTCAGGAGTAGACAACTGCTTCTCACCAATCTCTTCCCAACATATCGGTGATCTACACTTACGATCATACAACGCCTCAAAAGGGGCCATCCCAATAGTCACCTGGTAGCTGTTATTGTAAGAAAAATAAACTAAGGACAAGGAATCCTGCCAGCCACCACTGAAATCCAAAAAAACTGCTCGCATCATATCTTCTGAAATCTGAATGGTCCTCTTAGATTGGCCATCTGTCTGTGGGTGATAGGCTATACTCATAGCCAATCTCGAACCCATCGCTGCCTGCAAGCTCTTCCAGAATCGGGAAGTAAACCTTGGATCTCTATCAGATACTATCACAACCGGCACTCCATGCAATCTCACCACATGGTCAATGTACAGTCGCGCCATCTTCTTCATCGAACACCTCACATCATAGGGAACCAAATGGGCTGACTTTGAAAGTTTATCAATCACAACTCAAATAGCATCACATCCCATACTCGATTGAGGAACATGAGTCACAAAATTCATGGCGATGTGCTCCCAGTTCCACTGAGGCACTTCTAAACTCTGTAGCAATCCACCAGGTCTCATTCTCTCAGCCTTGACATGTTGGCAATTCAAACATTGAGCTGCAAATCCAGAGATGTCATTCCTCATTCCTTCCCACCAAAAATGAGACTTCAGGGCATGATACATCTTTCTCTCGCCTGGATTCACACTGTATCGACTACAATGAGCTTCATTCAAGATGGCTTCCTTCAAATCAATCAAATTCGGAACCACCAACCTACCTCGAAATCTCAAGAATCCATCAGAAGCAACAGAAAAATCCTCAGACTGATCATTCTGAGCCTTGATCTTCAACTCATGCACATACTGATCAGTCCTCTGCGCTGCTCTAATTTCTGCTACAATCTGTGGCTCAACCTGAAAAAAAGAAACCACGAAATACTGATCACCTGACTGAAAACTCCATCCAGAAGTCCCCAAATCCTCATGGACTTTCGATATACTCATCGACGTCAACATCGCAGGTTGGGCTTTCCTACTCAAAGCATCGGCTACTAAATTCATTCGCCCAGGATGATACAGAATCTCACACTCAAAATACTTCAGCAACTCCATCCATTGGCGTTGCCTCATATTCAAATCTGACTGCGTGAAGATATACTTCAAACTCTTGTGGTCGGTGTACACCACAAATTGTTCACCATACAAATAGTGGCGCCAAATCTTCAAGGCAAACACTATCGCAGCCAACTCAAGATCATGAATGGGGTATCTCGTCTCACGGGGCTTCAACTGTCGAGATGCATAGGCTATCACAAACCCGTTCTGCATCAACACACATCCTAATCCACTCAGAGAAGCATCAGAGCAAACTACAAAACCTCCAGAACCAGAAGGCAAACTAACACAGGAGCAGTAGTCAACTTATCCTTAAGCAATTGGGAACTCGACTCACATTCTTCAGTCCAAGCAAACTTTCTATCTTTTTGGGTCAACCGAGTCATCGGCGTAGCTATCGAAGAGAACTTCTCAATAAAACGCCTATAATAGCCAGCCAAACCCAAGAAACTACAGATCTCAGAAACACTCCTAGGTCGCTCCCAGTTAAGAACTACTTCGACCTTACTTGGATCCACGAAAATACCTTGCGCTGAAATAACATGACCCAAAAATACAAATCCATCCAGCCAGAATTCACACTTGCTGAATTTAGCGTACAACTGTGAGTCTCTCAGTTTCTGCAAAACCAATCTCAAGTGCTCTTTATGCTCTCTGAAGTTCCTCGAATACACCAAGATTTCATCTATGAAGACAATCACAAAACGATCGATATACTCACTGAAGACGCGATTCATCAAATCCATGAAGACATCAGGAGCATTCGTCAATCCAAATGGCATCACCAGAAACTCATAATGCCCATATCTAGTCCTGAACGCCGTCTTCGCCACTTCAACGTCTCTGATCCGCAGCTGATGATAACCAGACCGCAGATCAATCTTAGAGTATACAGCAGATCACTGCAACTGGTCAAACAAGTCATCAATCCTCGGCAACGGATACTTGTTCTTAATTGTCGCTTTGTTTAACTGCCGAAAATCCACACACATCCTCATAGATCCATCCTTCTTCTTCACGAAAAGAATCGGAGTTCCCCAGGGCGACATACTCGGTCTACTGAAGCACTTCTCTAATAGATCAGGCAACTGTTCCTTGAGTTCCTTCAACTCAACTGGCGCCAACCGGTACGGAGCTCTAGAAATCGGGGCTGTCCCTGGCACCAACTCTATACTGAAGTCAATCTCTCGTCTCGAAGGGAATCCAGGAATCTCATCCGAGAAAACGTCAGGGAACTCTCGAGCAATCGGAATATCTCTCAACTTTACTCGTGATACTTGGGAAACATCGAAGGCATAGATCATAAACCCTGAATTCTCCAGCGACAACAAACTAAACATCTCCATGGCAGACACAAAAGGAATCTTAGGTCGCGAATCAGCACCATAGAAATCCCATTTCTCTCCAAATTCAGGCCTAAATCTCACTACACCATGGAAACAATCCACTGTCTCTCTATAACTGGACAACACGTCCATTCCAAATATACAATCAAAATCTCTAATTCCCAAAACAATCAGATTAGTCACCAACACATGCTCCTCAAACCTAAGAACAAAATCCAACACCACCTCACGGGACAACAAACTCACGCCAGCAGGGGTAGATACAGAGAAAACATCACACAGTGGGGAAGAACTAAACCCACACTTATACACAAACAACTCAGAAATAAAGGAGTGTGATGCTCCAGTATCAAACAAAACTCGTGCAGGAAAATAAAAGATAGCACATGTACCTGCAATAATCCTTTCAGGCATATCAGCAGCTTGCTCACTTGTCAAGGCATTCACCTGAGCCTGCTGCGGTCCCGAAAACTGAGGTCTCGAAGGTCCACCAAACCTAGACGGTTCACGGGGTTGGAATCCAGAACATTGGGACTGAGAAAAAGGTTGCGGTCTCTGCGAAGAACCACCAGCTAAACCTTGCTGTGACTGACTCACTGACTTGTTAGAGTAGATGCCCAACTAGCCAACTTGTGGCGTGTGAGTTTTATTGACTCTTTGTATAACGATCTATATTTATGAAATTCGCATTTCTTTTATGGCATTATTTATTTTCATTATGTTATAATGTTAACAATTGTGTTGGATAAAGACCTAGAATGCACCATAGTGTATGTTAGATGTGATAGTGGATATGATGGCTATCATGAAAAACATCTAATAGTCACTGTGTATTCTAAGCTCGTTCCTAGTCGATTGGGCCGTCAAAATGAGGATAAGTGTGACGCCCAATCCTCATGGGAATCACGGGATCAAAGAAAAGAAAATAGAAGGGCTGAATAATAAATAGAACAAGCTGTATTGCCTTGCTCAAAATAAAATCAAAGTACAGCTGTTGGCACCAAGAAATTAAAATCAGATTTCATTACAATTTCGAAGTACAAAATGCGAAGTCGCGATATTACAACTACTGAACTATATTTGAATTCATCTTTGTTGTAACGGATCTCAATACAGATTTGACTAAGATCAAAGACAACAAAAACAGCAAAATAAAAAATGAACATCGCGGAAACGCAGGCCTTCGATAAACACTAACACGTCGCTACTGCTTCAAACTCCACCTCCCACCTGCTCCGGTGCCGACTCACTTGCACCATAAAAACTAGTGAGCCTAGGGGCTCAGCAAGCAAAACTGAGAGTAACAAGCATAATATGCAGGTGTAAAACAAAAGACATCACAGTTTAAAGGAAGTCGTAAAACATCATTCATCGTAAACTTCTGTTCTGGAATTAAAATCAAATCCCAGCGTTATCGTTTCCATTTGACTTATGGCTCAGAAGCTCTACTTAGGTCCGTGTTGCACATGATCAAGTGACTACTGATATCAGCCTTAGCATATTATTCATGGTGAAGGGGCAACTGACATCGGGACAACTGCTCACCCCTCCATGGTGACCGTCTGTTATCTAAGCCATAAATCTTTAAATTGAAACTTTCTTCCTTTAAACACATACTGAACGAATTCAAATCTTAACATCGGGGTTCACTTCATTTTAAAACTCATACTTCCTTCAAAATCATTTTCACTGAGCATCCAGCTGAGACATAGGTAATTAGTTGTTGGCAAGAAAACCAGTCGATGTGAACAGTAGATCAGTCGATGGGTACATATTGGTGGTCAACACAATTTATCGGGTCAACGGAGTAACAGTAGAACAACCAGTCGTTGGTTCAAGAACAACCAGTCGTTGGATGGGGACAATCAGCAGTTGAAAGAAAACCAGACGTTGGATGTGAATCAGTAGTGAGGTTCTTAGGGGAAAGAATCAGTCGCAAGAGAAACCAGTCGCAAGCAACAGTAACCAGTCGCAAGCAAAACCAGTCGCAAGCAACAGTAACCAGTCGCAAGCAAAACCAGTCGCAAGCAACAGTAACCAGTCGCAAGCAACAGTAACCAGTCGCAAGCAACGGTAACCAGCTGATGGTTATAAAATGCGATATGAACAGTAAACCAGCTGATGGTTATGAAATGCGATATGAACAGTAAACCAACTGATGGTTATGAAATGCGATATGAACAGTAAACCAGCTGGTGGTTATGAAATGCTATAACGTCACGAACAACATCCACAATATTAGAATTCACCTATCAAACCAGACTTAGTTCTGGTTCGACTAGCATTTCCAACTTCGTGGAGTCAAATCCGGACGCTTTCATTCACAAAAGAAGAGAAGAACATCATAATTTTCATGAGTTGGAATCTGAGATGCTCAGTGTTTCAAAATCAACATCATCAACTCCGTAAAATACCGTTTTAGTTCCAAACATACACTCACTGTGAACCCAATCATTAGACATACAATTCAATATCAGCAGAATATGAGCAAAGGCTGATATTAAACATAACTTAGGCAAGGAATTTCAAAACGAAGTAAAAACAATACATATACTTTCATGGTGTAGCAAGAATCAGATTTACTTGCCTCAATACAGGAGAACACGAAAACACAGCAGGTCTAGCAGCTAGTCTCTCCAAGCACCGCAGCGAGTTTCCTATGGTTTCTTTGAGGAAAAATAAAGATTTTTCTTACAAACATTAAACTTATAGTCCAATGTACCATAGGCATGGGAGTCTGACTTGTAACAGGGGAAAAACACTTGAGTAGGCATGGTGTTTCACACCTACTACTCCAGAATTTATTAAAAAATCCCCTGTCACTATTTTAAATTGTTAAAACGATACTCTCATTTTAATAAAATCCATCCTCCATTCGAAATTCATTTTATTTTCAACCTCGAAATTACCCAGCTGATGCTTGGAGTAACAGCTGATCAGACCCTGCACCATGTCTCGCA
>KV005037.1:24743-35440 GCA_001598015.1 Dorcoceras hygrometricum
TTGAAGAGAGAGTTTCTGACTTTGAAACAAGGAAGTATGACTGTGCAAGGGTATGCACGGACGTTTGAAAGAGGATGCTATTTTGTGCCTCTAATTGGAAATGATCCAGCAGAAAAGTTGAGCCACTTCGTGGAAGGGTTAAAACTCATGTTCAAGATGAACGTTAGGCTATCTGTGCCCAAGACATATAGAGAAGCAGTGGATAGGACCCTGCGAATTGAGAGGGATTGGAAAGATATAAATGAATAAATGCAGCAAAAGAGGCAGGCCTCTCAGCAGAAAGATCAAAGGCCTTTCAAGAAGCGGAATAAGAATCAGCAGAGGCCTCAAGAGCAGAAACCCCTACAGGAACTGAAGCCTCTGCCTATCCAACCGATCAGTGCAGTTCCAGCTGGTAACAACAGACCAGTGTGTCCTAAGTGCCAGAAGCCACACTCTGGTCAGTGCAGACTTGGACAGAACGTCTGCTACAAGTGTGGGTTGCCAGGGCATACGATGAAGAATTGCCCAAAGTCAAGACAGCTGGTGACCAGCCGAGCATATGTGATGACAACCGACCAATCCAGATTCTACAGTGGTTACGGGTGAGATTTTAATAGCTGGTTTGCCTTCTGTGGCTTTGCTAGATTCAGGATCCACCCATTCATTTATAGCAGCTAAGTTTATTAGGAAGCTACCCATTGGACCTGATCGTGTAGCTGTAGGCTTTTGTGTAACAGTGCCTTCAGGAGAAGAATTAGTATCCCATGATATGTTTATGAATTTAGAACTTAGGCTCCAAGGGTTCGATTTCCACAGATTTGATTGTTTTGCCGATGCCTGAGTTCGACATGATTTTGGGGATGGACTGGTTAACCAAGCATGGAGTGGTAATTAATTTTAAGACTCGAGCAGTAGCAGTTAACCCGCCTAGAGGAGACCCGTTCCAATTTGAAGCCTCTCAGACGTGAAGGATTCCTCGCCTTATATCAGCACTTAAGGCTCAGAGATGTTTAAGGAAAGGAGGGGTAGGATATATGATAAGTCTGTCATCCTTAGCAGCGACTAGAAAGCCCCAACTTTCAGACGTGGAGGTGGTAAGCGAATTTCCTGAAGTTTTTCCAGAAGATATACAAGGACTGCCGTCAGATAGAGAACTAGAATTTTCGATCGAATTAGTTCCAGGAGCAGCCCCTGTATCCAAACCACCTTATCGTTTAGATCCCTCAGAAATGAAAGAATTAAAGGAACAGATACAAGATCTGTTAGAAAAGATTTATTAGACCAAGCACTTCACCCTGGGGAGCCCCTGTTCTTTTTGTCAAGAAGAAGGATGGAAGCTTGAGACTGTGTATAGACTATAGGGAGCTGAACAAACTGACCATTAAGAATAAATATCCCCTTCCTAGAATTGAGGATCTTTTTGACCAATTGAAAGGAGCAACAGTCTTTTCTAAGATTGATTTAAGGTCGGGTTACCACCAGCTGAAGATTAAGGCAGCCGATATATATAAGACAGCCTTTAGAACCCGTTACGGTCACTATGAATTTTTAGTGATGCCTTTTGGTTTAACTAATGCCCCATCAGCTTTTATGGACTTGATGAATAAAGTATTTCAACCCTTTTTGGACCAGTTCGTAGTTGTGTTTATAGATGATATCCAAATATACTCTAAGACAAAGGTTGAACATGTTGAGCATTTCAGTACAGTGATTCAAATTCTAAAGAGTAAGCAGCTATACGCTAAGTATAGTAAATGCGACTTTTGGTTGGAGAAGGTAGCATTCTTAGGTCACATTATATCTAAGGATGGATTAGAAGTAGACCCAGGCAAAGTAGAAGCTGTACGTGACTGGCCAGTGCCAAAGTCGGTTTCAGAGGTGAGGAGTTTCTTGGGATTAGCCGGTTATTATAGGCGATTCATTCAAGGATTTTCCAATATAGCTGTCCCTTTGACCTCGTTAACAAGGAAGCTGGTTAAGTATGATTGGACTTCGGAATGCCAAATCAGCTTCGACAAGTTGAAACAAGCGCTGATAGGAGCACCAGTATTAACCATGCCGTCTGATCAAGGGAAGTTTGTGATTTACACAGATGCGTCTAAGATGGGTTTAGGTGCCGTATTGATGCAAGATCGAAAAAGGTGATATCCTACGCTTCCCGACAGGAGAAGGGATCTGAATTTTGAAGTCGGCGACCATGTATTTTTTAGAGTTGCTCCAATGAAGGGAATTATGCATTTTGGGAAGAAGGGGAAACTGAGTCCCAGATATATTGGACCATATGAGATTTTAGAAAGAGTAGGGACGTTAGCCTATCGTTTAGCGTTGCCCCCGCAGCTGTCAGCAGTGCACAACGTATTCCATGTATCAGCTTTGAGGAAGTACATTCCTAACCCATCTCACGTATTAAGTCATGAACCTATCCAGCTAGCACCAGATTTAAGTTATGAAGAGAGACCCGAGAAGATTCTTCTTCGAGAAATTAGAAAGCTGAGAAACCGTAGTATTCCTATGGTTTAAGGTGCAATGGTTCAATCAATCTGAACGAGAAGCTACGTGGGAAACAGAAGCTGATATGCTTAGTCGTTCCCAGAATTGTTTGGTAAGTGAATTTCGAGGACGAAATTTCTTTAAGGAGGGTAGAGTTGTAGCCCAAAAATCCATAGGACCACATATTTAACCCTTTTCTATTTCAAGGGCTTATTTGATATTGCGTATTTCAGCGTTAAGTTTATTTCGTTTGTTTTAACAGCTGATTTTCAGTTGTTGCTTTGAGACATGACGCGGAAGGTTTCCAGGCAGCTGTCGCCCGAGCATAAACACGAGAAGATTCAGATTTTGGTTTAAAATGCCCTCAGCTGGACAAAAATAGTTCTTTTAAAATGTTTTGGTAAAGTTTTCAAATTCAAAGTAGTAGTAGGGAGTATTTGACAAATTCTTTTGAAAAGGACACGGGTTGGTAGGATCACATGCCTACTCGAGTGTTAATACCTACTACAAGTCATATCCCGTATATGATTGTTTTCATAACAAGAGAGTTTCATCGTTGTCCAGAAATTTCTCTCTTTCTCTCTAAAAACTTCAAAGTGCTCGTAGTGGTGCTTGTGGAGAACTCCTGTTGAGACCCACTGCTTCTATGTTTCGCAGGTTTAAGGCAAGTAAAGACTGATTCTTTCTATGCCATTTTAAAGCATATATTGTTCTTAAGTGCATGATTGTTGCCTGTTTATGTTAAAATAAGTTATGTTCATGTCTAAGCGTGTTTAAGAAAATGGATGGATGATCGGGTTCCAGTTTTGTTTCTGTTACAAAGTTTTAAAGAGTGCTTCGATGAAGAAGATGAAAATGTTGTTTTAAAATGTTGAGCAATCGGGTTTAAGTAATATGTTCATGAATGTTCTTCCTTCCGGTGGATGGTAACATCGGAACTTGACGCTATGTAATCGGAGTTGCTAGTCGAATCAGAAGTTAAGTCTGGTTTGATAGACAACGATTGATAGCGCAGCCGTCGTTTTGATGTTACAACACCAAATTATAATCAGTAGTTCCCTTTTCAGCAGTTACCTTTGTGTTAAGAGAATTCTAAGTGTTGCGTTCAGCCGTGAGTCGTTTTGCGTCTGAATTGGGTTAGTCCTTCATTGTGGTTTATCTTGCGGCTGAGTTGACTGTTGATCTCTGAACCACTACACTAAATACCTTACTACTGATTCACTTACAAAAATCCAGTTCAACAGCTGATTTTCTTAGAACCAACAGCTGATTTTCTTATCCAATGACTGATTCATTACCCAACGTCTGATTCTTACACTAACGACGTCGTTTCATTTAATACATCTGTTTCAATGTTATCAAATATCGTTGCGTCTGTTTTACTATAATCATGATGATTCCCTTAGCAACAGCTGATTCCTCTTAGCGATAAGTCTTAGTAGTCGAACCCGATACTCGACAAAGTTTTAAAGAAGTTTTAAAGAAAGAATTTCGAAGCACTGTGAACCCGAACGATGATTTCAAAAATCTGATTTCAAACTGCTATGAGTGTAAAGGAAGAATGTTTCAATTTAAGGATTTATGGCATAGATAACAGACGGTCACCATGGAAGGGTGAGCAGTCGTCCAGATGTCGGTTGCCCCTTCACCATGAGCTAAATGCTAAGGCTGATATCAGTAGTCACTTGGGGTGAGCAGTCGTCCAGATGTCGGTTGCCCCTTCACCATGAGCTAAATGCTAAGGCTGATATCAGTAGTCACTTGATCAGGTGCACCACGGACCTAAGGAGAGCTTCTAAGCCATAAATCACAAGAAAATAAGAATGGGATCTTGGTCATCTTCCCCATTTCCAAGTTTAACGAAAGAAAGCTTATGAAAGCTGATGAATGACTTCCTTTTAAACTGTTTTGTTAAGTTACGATATGTTTAGATGTCTGCCTGCATTAAGCGAAATTGTTATCTTCGGATTTTACTTGATGAGCCCCTAGGCTCATTAGCTTTAAAATGGTGCAGGTGGGACAGAGCTGGGGCAGGCGGGAGGCAGCGACTGAACCAGCTGTGGTGATTGTGTTTATCTATGGCCGATGTTTTCCGCAGCAGCTGTTGTCGTTTTTGATCTTTTGATAAGTCTGTATTAGATCCATTACAACAATAGTGAATTCATATAGAATTACAAAGTTGTAATATCGCATTTTGCATTTTCTGTAACATCTGTTATTAAAGAAATTGTTTCAGTTGTTCCAGTACTTGGCGCCGTATTGTGTTGTGTTTGAATTTTTATTTGGTTATAAGAAATACAGCTTATAACAACTTCCATTCAGCCCTTCTTTTCTTTTTTTATTACTCTTCCGTGACCCCATGAGGATTGGGGCGTCATAGAGATCGAGGGGCAGGATTCCTGAGCGGATTGCAGTCGGACTTGGCACCTACCCAGCGACCTATTGTTACCGCTTAGCATTTTCAGTTTTTTTAGCATATGTCGACTTGTTTTGAGAAAAGTATATTTCCTTATGCATGAAGATTATTTTTATGACTTAGACAAATTTTAGCTATCATGCACGTTTATTTTGTTGGTTAAAACTTTTATTATTCATAGAAACCTTATGACAATGACTTACTATTATTCTTCATTTATAAATGTTTTTATCCTGTGGGAGTTAGTATATAAAAAAAAAATATTCCTAGTCTTTTCTTTTCCGCAATTATGATCTCTTTTAAATTAAAAATAATTTAAGAGTGAGGGATGTTTCACCATGTCATCCTATGACCATCTAGTATAATACAGGATTCGTTTAAAAATATTGACACTCTTTTCACCATTCATGTACTAATTCGTTCACACGAACATGATGCCATGTGGCATATATTTTGACCAAATGAATGAAAACCCAGATATTTAGCTCTCGGAAATTCGGCCCATGAAAAAAAAAATTCGATGGTCAACTCAGTTTTTTACTAAGTCAACTTAGATTTGGGACAGTCAACGGTCAACTTAGATCTGGACAGTCAACAGTCAACTCAGATTTGGGACAGTCAACTCAGATCCGAGACGGTCAACAGTCAACTCAGATTTGGAACAGTCAACTCAGTTGGTCAACAGTCAAACAGTCAACTCAGCTTTGACCAAATCAACTCAACTCTGGGACAGTCAACAGTCAACTCAGATCTGGGACAGTCAACTCAGATTTGGGACAGTCAACAGTCAACTCAGATCTGGGACTGTCAACTCAGATCTAGGACGGTTCAGTCAATCCAGATCTGGGACATTCAACAGTCAACTCAGATTTGGGGCAGTCAACTCAGCTGGTCAACAGTCAAACAATCAACTCAGCTGGTCAACAGTCAACTCAAATTTTGTAAATTCAACTCAACTTTGGGACAGTCAACTCAGCTGGTCAATAGTCAACTATGCTTTGGAAAAGTCAACTCAGCTTTGACTAAGTCAACTCAGCTCACGAATTTCAGCAAACTGCTACACGCGTACAGATCAGATGGCATTTGAAAAAGCCAATAATCAACAATCCTAACTGCCAATTTAGAGAGATTAATGGCCAATTAAATCGCCCAATTTGAATGCCTAATTATGACCTAAAGAGTGATGATTAATTGTCATAAAAATGTAACCCTTCAAATTCCCCAACATCTCCTACATATACCACACTTCAAAGATGAAGAAATGCACTGTAAAAACATCAAAAAATCATATCAAAATCGAGCAAAAGGCTGTACCATTTCAAAAAAAAGAGGTTGAAGTTTTGGGCATTCCAGCAACAATCTGAAGGCCTACTGTCCGGAACCTATTTCCACTGTTCCAGTACATAGAATCTGATCTCCACCGTCCAGAAGTTGCATCTCTATGTTCTGAATACTAGGTAAAAATCTCACTCCAATCCAACGGTTATATTTCCGTAAATAAAATTCTCAAGAATGCTGCATAGATTACATGTGAGGAAACTGCAGCTTCTGTTTATCATCCTAAACATATTTCAAACGACCTCTATTTCCGATCTCCACCGTTCAGATGATACTTCGTTATGTCCTGAATATGGTGTCCAAATTCATTCCAATCCAACAGTTAGAGTTTTTTTAAACTCCTTTTCAATAATTCTGTACAGATTTCATACGAGAAATCTGTAGCTCTTGTCCATCGTTTAGAAACGGTTACAAATTTCATCGAAATAAGATCTTGACCGTTCAAAAGTTATTTTATTATGTTTTATATATTCTATTCAAGTTTTATCATGATACAAATGTTAGATTTTACCGAAATACCTTTTCAATTCTACTGTACCGACTATTTATGATAAAACTATAGCTTCTATTCACCGTCCCGATATGGATTCAAATGGCTTACAAATCCGATCTTTTTCGTTCACAATTTCTTTTTTCCTTCTGTGAACAAGCCAACCAACTTTGGCCTAATCCGACAGTTCCGTATACCGAAGACTCTTATGAAATATCGGTGATTTTCATAAGTATGCAACGTCTGAAAATCTCTATATTCGTGATCCACTTCAAGTAGCAACAAGATACGGAATCAAGCCTGCCACCATATTTCTCATGTTTTGAGCAGTAATCAGGTAAGTGGGATTTTGCTATGTATATTCGTTTGCAATACTATATAATCTGTTATGCTATATTCTGTTCTGAAATTATCATTCGAGCACCTGTTTCGTATCAGATTTCGTTTCGTGTCAAGTTCATGCTATGATCTAAGCTCTGTTTTAGCACTGATGTTTCTATCGTAATATGGGTTTACGGAATATTCCGTACTCTGAGTTACAAGGTGTAATTATGGCCTCAACCCCTTAGATGAGTAAAATTAGGGACTGATCAGTAAACCATAGAAACGAAGTGACTATCAGTGCTACCTGTTCTCTGTGATATGCTCTGCTCTGTTCTGTTATATGCTCTGTTACGGAACAGTATATGTATATTTTGTTATGCTTGAATGGTCTCCCCCACTTGCTGAGTGTTTCCCCAAACACTCACCCCTTACTTCTCCCACCCAAATAAAAATGAAGAACAGGTTGAAGAGGATGAACAAAAGATATTTTGGGACCGGTGAAGACTTAGTATTTGTTAAAGTAATTTCGCTTCCGTAAACTTTGATTTCAGTTGTAAAGACGATCATTTTGATTATGTAATAAACTGGTTTTGAGCTGTAGTATGAGACTTAATGTTTTGTAAAATAATTATTAAATATCGTCGATGTTCACGTCCAGGCCCGTTCTTGGGACGTGACAAAATGCGTTTTAGATCATATGGCATATGATTATTTACCCAAGTACATTACTTTGTTGGATAAATTTATAAACATCACGATTTTTAATCATATATTGCCACCACGTAACGAAATATTCGTGGAAGCTATCATGTGGTTATTGGACGTAAAATCAATCTCAATCACGCATTTCACGTCGTCATACCATCATGAATAAAATGTTTCATGAGTTCCTTAACCTTTATTCACAAATCATGAATAAAATGTTTCATGAGTTCTCGTGCCCCCTTTTATTTCACAAATATATATCATATATACATATATATATCACGCGCTTAACATCTGATTAGTATCTTTTCTATTATATATATCGTGAAAACCCAAAAATTTAGTTTCGGGAAAAAAAAAATTTCAGCTGCTGGTCGAAATTCAGCTGCTGGTCGAAAATCACCTGCTGGTCGAAATTCAGCAGTTGGCCATTCAGCGACGCAAATTCAGCAGCGACGCAAATTCATTCAGCAGTTGGACATTTAGCGATGTAAATTCAGCGGCGACGCAAATTCAGCAGTTGGACATTTAGCGACGCAAATTCATTCAGCAGTTGGACATTTAGCGACGCGAATTCAGCAGCGACGCAAATTCATTCAGCAGTTGGAAATTTAGAGATGTAAATTCAGCAGTTGACGATTTAGCGACGCAGAATCGGACTTAGCGACGCCGATTTACATTTAGCGACGCAAAATCAGCAGTTGGACATTTAGCGACGCGAATTCAGCAGCTGGCGATTTAGCGACGTAGATTCATATTTAACGACGCAGATTCTCATTCGTCGACGTAAAATTCAGATTTTTGGCTCACAAATTCCAGCAGTGTTACAAGGCGAGATTTCTCAATTTTAACCGTCAAATTAGGAGGATTTATGGGTAATTACACCTCTTAATTCAAGGGATTAAATTGTGCATTCGTAACAGCCATTTAATGGCCATAAAGGCAGAGAATTAAAGCCTTAAATGACAGGCCTTTGATTACCCTCCTCAACACCTATAAATACCACACTATGATCACCGATTCTTCCTCACAAGCATTTCAAAAATTCACTCAGTAAAGCAATAAAATCTCACGCTGCAACTCTGCCAAAGTTCACAGTTGAATTCCTGCACAAGTTGAAACCCAGTGTCGTACACCAGAATTTTGGCAAAGGGCTGATTGATTCCTGCGTTTTTGGAACCGCCAGATTTTTCAGATTTCACACTTTTTCCAAATTCAGACTTCAGATTTGTAAGTGGGCTTTTGCTATTAATTTCGTTTGTTATATTCTTTATATTCATTTCGAAAGTTTAGTTTTAAGTCTACTGTTCGAGCACCTTTTGTTCAGATTTTTGTCTCATTCAAACTCCGCTTGCACTGATTTTTGCTATCGTAATATGGGTCTACGGAATATTCCGCACTCTGGGTTACTGTGTGTAACCACATGGCATCGACCCCTTAGAGGAGTAAAAATTAGGGACTGATCAGTAAACCATAGACACGAAGTAATTATCAGTGCTTTTCTGGTACTCGTTCGGTTAAGTTCTCACAATCTCTGTTATGCTCTGTTATGCTCCGTTATGCTCTGTTATGCTCTGTTCCGAATTCTGTTAAATATGTATATATATTTGTTGTTTGCTCGAATGGTATCCCCCACTTGCTGAGTGTTTCCCCAAACACTCACCCCTTATTTCTCCACCCAGATAAGAACGAAGATCAGGTAGAAGAAGAAGAGCAAGAACAATTCTGGGGCTGGTGAAGATTCAGATTTCTGTTTATTTATGTAATTTCGCTTCCGCATTCTGTTATTCAAATTTTATTTTCAGATATAAAAACGTTTATATTTCGATTATTAATAGACTGGTTTGAGCTATGCTATGATGGATTAATGTTTTACAATTTTCATAATTGTTTAATATTGCCGATGTCACGAGTCTCGGTCTCGGGGCGTGACATTTTAGTGGTATCAGAGCTCACCAGGTACATAATCCGGATGGGAAACCGAATCTGAAAAAATTTTCAAGTTTTAGGAAGAATTTTCAGATTTGGCGAAAGACCAGTACTACCCTTCGAAAGACACGTTTTGCCGTCTTTAGAATTATTTGAAAATGCAGTAACTTTTTGTACCATGTGGAGTGCCATCAGAAGTTCCAGGCTCGTATCCACGAAGTCGAAGACTCGATGCAGGCACAACACTTGATCATCGAGGCCCTGGTAGATGAGAAGGATAGCCTACTCCAAACCATCTAAGGTCTCCAAGAAGCTAACGATGCCTCTGCTCCATTCGATGGTGATTGGGAGGAAGAACCGGAAGAAGAACCGGAAGAGGAAGAGATTGAGGATATTCCTCTGGGCGAGGGAGAGATAGATGATGAATAGGAAATATTTTAGCTTTGTATTCAATTCATCTTTCTATTCGAATAAATTGCTTAGCCTTCGAGATATCTTATTCCCGACCTTTCACAGTTGTATACCGCCATTCTTAATAAAGACTCCCTATGGCAGAATATGGCAGACGATCGTAGAAGCGACAGGAACAATGGAGGCGAAGGACCCTCAAACAACGGAACTGGTCTTAGCAGAGAAGACCTAATGGCAATAGCTACAATTGTTGCCACAATGCTTCAAGGGTTGGTTGGTCCCAACCACAACCAAGCTCCACCTCCTCCCCCTCCACCCCGTGGGACGAAGTTCTATTACGAGTCCCTCCGCAAGAATAAAGCCCCCACCTTCGATGGGAGCCACGACCCAAAAGTTGCTCAGACCTGGATGAAGAACATCGAGACGCAACTTCGACTCCTGGAGGTCCCAGACGCAGTCAAAGTGGATGTGGTAACACCACTCCTCGACAGTAAAGCTGGGAAATGGTGGGAAGCTGTTGAGCCCACCATGACTGCCAATGGACAAGCTATGACGTGGCAGGGGTTTCGAGAAGCATTCTTGAAACAGTACTTTCCCATGGAAGTACGAATG